>CAJRSG010009149.1:79405-149482 GCA_907169655.1 Acomys percivali
CAGTGATGTATGACTGAAAGCAATCCCATATAGTTCAACAAGTTTTAACTTAAGTACATTACAGTAAATACTATACATTCTGCTGCATCTCCTAGTACATGTAGTGTTTGTACTATTTGAGTCAGTAGTGTTTGTGCTACACATAGCTCTTGAGAGATTCCACATAGATACAAAGACACTCTCTCCAATTCCATGCATGGGGTCACACTATGGTGTCTGAAGCTCGATTGACAATGGAAGTAAGAGATTAGGTTACTGGGAACTATGTTCCTGTTGCTCCATACTTACTTGCATAGTTGTACAAAGATTAGCTTTTTTATATAACCAAGGTGAGTTCTTCACACTCTTAGACAGTAAAGGACATATTTGAATTCTTTGAAAAGGGAGGTTATCACTCATACTGTTTACAGTTTAGATTCCTTTTTTGCTTGCCTGAGTGGCAGTTGTGTCATGAGATAGGTGGTAACACAAGAGAATAGACAGGGAAGCTACTTAATAATTCAATTTTGCCATTATTTAATAGCCATACATCTTCTCTCTTTATGTATGAATTGTCTATTTATTGACTTAAGGCATATTTACCTCTTTCATTTCTCTTTCAGTAATTTTGCTATGAATAGATGAATGTTTTAGAAATATAGGATTCCTACAAAATTTCTGAATTTCTCAGTTGTTTCAAACACAGAACTTTGGAAAGCTAGGCTATGCCTACAGCTTAAATAATTAATGTTTCTCAACATTTGTTGTAGGATATAGTGATTGAAAGCACAAGTCCTGAATCTGAATTCCTTTTTCTGTTACTGAAATTCTCAAAGATACATGCTCTGTATACATAAAGAATGTTCTAATAGAGACTATTTTTATTTTAAAAAAGCCACAGAGAAACAAATTTAAATGGAAACGGTATTTAATTCTGAGTGGATCATTCAGAATGATATAGTAAGTTTGATGTATTTTGGTCAGATAGGACTTGACATGGAAGACACATAAATTATTTTTTCTCATAAACAAAACTACAATATGCTATGATTTTACACCAATTGATGTGTTGCCTGAGTTAATTTAAAATTTAACATTCTCACACATTTTTGTATTCTATTTTATAAACATAAATTATGTCATTTACAAAGCTACTAGAATTTCTGAATGTTCCTGGTTCTCAGTAGGGAGCTACAGTGTTATGTCAGTGTTATCAGAGAGTTGGTCAAAATAATGTTTTTGAGACATTATTTGGTAATGGCTTGGCTGTTCTGCACTTATTTCATAGAATATGATGTCTTCAATCTAACAGTAATCTGAGGCATATGCCTCCCTGAGTGCTGCCATTACAAGGCATGTACTACCACATCTAGCTAAAGATGCCTTCTAGAAGAAGAATTATGTTACGAGAATATGCTCAGTGTGAGAACGTCACATGTGAGTGTAAACAAAAAAAAAGGTGAATCATAATTAGGTGGTGGCTTGTGATCATATTCTCTGATTTCAGTACCTGACACAAGTGTGTGCCTGTGCATTTGAGCCAGAATTGTCTAGAGCAATGTATAAATTTTAAAAGCCGTGGTTTGTATTATCCTACTGTGACCTAAAAAATGTATTGTCCAAACAAACATGTGCATACATACATTTTTATGAATTATTTTGTAGATGTAAGAATTTGTATGACACAAAATATACAAAATGATTTTATTTTTCTAGTAGTCAGAATGGAAGAAAAAACACAGGAGATGCAGATGGATATGTGGTGATTTGTTAAATATATTGCCACTAAATATAAATAAATGTAAGTACAGGAGGCAAATGTAGCCCATGATAAGGATGACTGTGCACTCATAATTCTTCCTTTAACTGCCTTAGCTAATTCCATTAATTTCATGAAAAAACCTAAGACATCTAACAATCACATATTATTTTATATTGCTCAACAATTTCAAATTAAATATTTCTTTAGAAATTCTCTTTGGTCAAACTTATGTTCCTGTCTTTACCTTCTGAGACACCATCCAAAAACAAGACCTGGAAACAGTCTCTGTGGAAGATTTCAATATCACATATTATATATGGGAGACACACTCTCAGGAGTGTTTAAACCTTTTGCAATTTCCAGCTTTTATTGTCATTATAATCTCACAGCACAGGACGTCTGTTTCAGTCTTTGGAGGTGGGAGGAAATACTGTTCAATGAAGAATAATTCTTATATTCATTACAAATGATATCTCTACCCATAATCAACACTGTATCCTTTTACAGCACAACACCAGAAAGCCAGCGGTTTGCTTTTGCATTGGCTTTTTCCATGGATGAAGTGAACAAGAACCCTGGTCTTTAACCAAATATCTCTCTGTTTGACTACATTGGATTTGGTTGTATGACACTGCCACAATTCACCAGTCATATGCGTATGGCCATAAAGAATGTTCTACCTAATTATGACTGTACAAGAAAGCCAATGTGTGCAGTGTTACTTACAGGAACAAGCTGGGAAACAACAGCAACAATACAGACATTCATGAACCTGTTCGTTAGCTACCAGGTGAGAGTTTTGGGAGTGGGACTTTAGATATCATGTCTCTTTTGGTTGGATTCAGAGATTCTAAGAAGACTTTAAGGAAGAGAGTAACCTCATGATTATATCAATCTATCTGTTGAAGGGTCTTAGTATTTAGAGACATGATAGGTCTTCCACCCACATGTCCTTCTTTAAAATAGCGATGAGGGAAGACATAACATCTAATTGGTTTCTCTAGAACTCTCTGAAGAGAAATGTGTTTACAAGTTCTTACATATTCATGCTGCCTCCTGCTGTTGCCTGTGTCCTAGGTCTTTCTGCTTACATTTGGGGCTTTCCATCCTGTCCTAAGTGATCATGAACAATTTCCTCATCTATATCAGATGGGCCCTAAGGATACATCTTTAGCCCTGGCCATGGTCTCCTTCATACTTTATTTCAGATTGAACTGGGTTGGGCTAGTCATCTCAGACAATGATCAGGGCACACAATTTCTCTCTTATTTGAGGAGAGAGATGGAAAAAAACACAGTCTGCTTTGCCTTTGTGAACATGATCCCAGTCAACATGGAGTTATACATGTCAAGAGCAGAAGTGTATTACAACCAAATCATGACATCTTCCACAAATGTTGTCATCATTTATGGTGACGTAGAGTATACACTAGCTTTGAGTGTAAGAAGGTGGAAATCTCTAGGAATAAAGAGAATATGGATCACAACCTCCCAGTGGGATGCCATTATAAGTAAGTGGGACTATACACTTGACTCATTTCATGGGATTCTTACTTTTGAATACCATCGTCTGGATATTTCAGGTTTCAAAAATTTTGTCCAGACATTGAGCCCTATCAAATACTCTGACAAATATCTGGCAAGCCTGGAGTGTATGTACTTTAACTGTGAAGCCTTGACATATAAATGTAACACAATGAAGAACTGCTCATCCAATGCCACATTGGAGTGGCTAATGGAAAACGCTTTTGACTTGGCCTTTAGTGGTAGCAGTTATGACATATACAATGCTGTGTATGCCTCAGCCCATGCGATTCATGAGTGGTTATTTCAATATTTGATTCTTCTTGAAATACCCATATTGAACAACTACAATCCTGTGTGCTTTAAGGTACTGTTTCTTCTATTTGATAATGTTTGATGTCATCAAAGACATACTTTTAGAAGGCTATCACAGGTGCCATCCGAGTGCAGTAGAAATGAAATATAAAGCTTGATAGGGTGGAAGACGGAGATAGGGGTAATAACAATTGGGATATAATCTGAATAAATAATTTAAATATAAAAAAAGGAAATAGCAGTAAAAATGCAAAATGTAAAGGCACTAGTGTAGTAGGGAATGTTGTTTATGATGCCTATTGACTTTGATTCAGAGAACCTTAATATCATCACACTGGTTCACAATTGGAAGTATAATCAGTGTTTGCAAATTAATCCTCTCCATGATGAGTGGATAATCTCTTGTTCATAAATTGTCAAATATGTTGCAATAACTGTATGCATGTTTTTCCCAAGCTTTTTAAACTGATTCAGCACACACTGTACATACTAGGATCCTTATTGGGTTTATCAGAGTAACTACCTAGGAAATAGTGCTGGAATTCAATTCTGTACATTCATGTTTGTTCCTATGTGAGAAATTATACTTATCACGTTCTATATGTGTATGTTTTTCCTGTTGCTGTGAATATCTTTGTATATTTGTGTTCCTGTTGCATTGTATAGATGTTTCTATTCCACATGCCAAACTTTCCAATTATCTGTGGAATTGAATATAAATTTTTGTATGTAGCAATATCTTTCTGTGTGTGTATTTGTGTCTGTATTTATCTTTCTGTGTGTATTTGTCAGTAAAAGTGTTGTGAGGTGACTGAGTGTGTAGTTTTGTGTTTTGGTCAATGTGCTTTCATGTAGGTATATCTGTGTTGCTGTGTGTGTGTGCGTTTGTGTGTGTGTGTGTGTGTGTGTGTGTGACTTTATGTATGTCTGGCTTTATATCTTCCTTTCTATGTATCTTGGATGCGACTGTAAATTTATCTGTCTGTCAGTGTCACTCTATGTGGTTGTTTTTATCTGTTTTACTCTTGAGTACCTGTCAGAGCATGTGTTTGAGTGCCTATGAATGTGTTTTGTATTTTTACATCTGTGTGTTTTTCTACCCATGTGTGCTTCTATGTTTATAAGTTTGTGGGCATGTGTGTGTATTTTTGTATAAATAATTACGTTCCTGCTTTGAGTGTATTGTGTGTATGTTCTGTAAGATTAAGGAACCTCTCTGTGTAGGAGTGTGTGTGTGTGTGTCACTGTCTGTCCGTGTGTCAGTGTATATGCGTGTGTGTTCATACTGCACGTCTGCAAGTATGTCTCTGCGTTTTATAGTATATTCTTGAGAGCTGTAAATTCTAGGAACATTTTGGCAATTTTTAAATTTAACTAATTTATTATTCTCTTTATATCCTGAGGATAGGTTCTTCTCTCAAATCCTCCTAGTCACACTTTACATCCATCCCCACTAACGTACTCCTCAAAAAAGAGGATACCTCATATATATGTATATATATATATACATATATACATATATACATATATATATATATATATGGTTCCACCCATTCTTCCCTCCCTCACATTTTCCCCTTATTACCCTACCCTATGACTGTTCCTGAGGGGGATTTCCTCCCCCTGTATATGCTCATAGGGTATCAAATCTCTTCTTGGTAACCTGCTATCCTTCCTCTGAGTGCCACCTGGTCTCCCCCTCCAGGGTACATGGTCAAATAGGAGGTACCAGAGTGCGTGTGAAAGTCATACCCCACTCTCCACTCAACTGTGGAGAATGTTCTACCCATTGGCTAGATCTGGGTAGGGGTTTGAAGTTTACCGCCTGTATTGTCCTTTGCTGGTGCCTTAGTCTGAGCAGGACCCCTGGGCCCAAATCTGCCTATCATAATGTTCTACTTGTAGGTTTTTAGGACCCTCTGGATCCTTCTACTTTGCTATTCTCCCATGCTTCTCTCATCTAGAGACCCAATAGTATGTCTTCCCCTCTGTCCCAGTTTCCTGGTGAGTGCTTTCATTGGACATGCCCCTTGGGCTAGTATGCAGATATAAGTGAGTATATACCATTTGAGTCTTTCTGCTTCTGGGTTAACTCACTCATTATGATCATTTCCAGCTAAATCCATTTATCCACAAATTTCTGGAATTCCTTGTTTTTAATATCTGAGTAGTATTCCATAGTGTATATGTACCACAGTTTCTTTATTCCTTCTTCTACTGAGGGACACTTAGGATGTTTCCATGTTCTGGCTATTATGAATAAGGCTGCTATGAACATGGTTGAGCAAATTTTCTTGTTGTGTGCTGGAGCAACATCTACGTATATTCCAAGGAGTGGAATAGCTGGGTCTTGAGGAAGCCCTACTCCCAGTTTTCTGAGATAGCACCAGATAGATTTCCAAAGCGGCTGTACTAATTTGCATTCCCACCAGCAATGAAGGGGTGTTCAAGAGGAATCCTCTTACCAACTCACCCAAGGTCATCAAGTTGCATCAGGGCTGAACACTTCCACTTCCCTGTGGCCAGGTGAGGCATCTCCATCAAGTTGTAGTGATCTTAGAGATGGCCACTGAGTCCTAATCTGAGACATCCTGCTCTCTCTTTATCATGGGGCACACCTGAAGCCTGAGCTGCCTATTGGCTTTATCTGTGTAGGGGACCTAGGCCCAGTCTATGCATGATCCTCAGGGTTTGTTTGAATCTCCACAAGGCCCTCTGGCCCTGGTTAGCTAGCTATTTTGGCCTACTTGTGGAACTCTGTTACTCCCAGATAATTCTTTCTTTCCTTCCAACTTTTTCACTAGACCTCATACACTTCAGAAGGTGTTCAGCTGTGAATCTCAGCATGTGTTTCCATCCACTTCTGAGTGTAGGGTCTCAGGGAACAGCTTTGCCAGGCTTCCATGTGCAAGCATGGCAAAATGTCAATAATAGTGTCAGGGTCTGGCTTTTTCCTATGGGGTGGGTCTCACATTGGTCAAGGCATGGTTTGGGCATCCCCTCAATCTCACTGCTGTCTTTAGTTTTGCATTCCCAATAGGCATGGTAAATTTTCGGCTGAAGTGTTGTTGGGTTGGTTGGTGTTCCCCTCCCCCCACAAAGAGTTCTGTCTAGTCTCCATTACCCTTGCTTCTAGGACTCTTACCTAGACTCACTCCCATATCCTCCCTGAAGGACTCCATGTCTTAGTTCTCCAGATTGTCACAGAGAGGTTTATTTTATTTATCCAGTTGCTGTCACTGAGATTTTGCTCCGGGATATGTTCATTAATTTACTTTTCAGATAATGTTAGATTACACTGTCTGGATTCAAGAAAGGGATTATGCACTACAGTATGCTATTTCTATTTCAGCTTTATGACATTCTAAGGAATATCCACTTCACAAATCCAGTTGGTGACAGAGTGACTATGAACTAAAGAGAAAACTTGCAGGAGGAATGTGATATTTTCTATATCTCCAGTTTGCAACAAGGTCTTGAAATTAAGGTGAAGATTGGAAGTTTCAGCCCATATTTTCCACAGGATCAACAGCTCCATTTATCTGCAGAGATGATGGAGTGGGCCACAGACAGTACAAAGGTAGGCTTGAACTTAAGGTACTGATTTACCTGACCCACCAGTAAACAGGGTCTTGTGTGCACATTCTAAATTAGTGATATAAAATAGATTGTCAGATAAGGAATCAAAAGGGGTCCCCTTATACTATGTTTCCTATTTTTAATTTTTGATGTGATATATTTATTAGTTATTTGAACATTCTGTTTCTAGACATTTACATTTATCATATAAGATTTGCTTCTGGGAGTTTTGTTGTTTGGTTTTGGGGGGGTGTTGTTTGGTTGGTTTTGTTTTGTTTGTTTGTTTGGTTTGATTTTTCAAGACTGGGTTTCTCTGTGTAGCCTTGGCTGTCCTGTATTCACTTTGTAGACCAAGCTGGCCTTGAACTTACAGCAACCTGCCTGCCACTGCCTCATGAGTGCTGGGATTAAAGTTGTGCACCACCACCACCCAGCCTCTGTTTCTGGTTTTTAATATAATTATAACACAGTGTTTTACTACTGTTTTATATTACTTGCTCTAAAGTGAGCAAGTGTTTCTTGGTTCCAGTCTTATTACAACACAGTGATTTTTACATTTCTGTTGGCCCTCTGGCACAGATTTCAAAGATATTGATGTTATTGTAAGGATGAAGTAGAGAAAAATATATAAATCATTCATTTTATTATTTAATACTGTTCAATCATTTAAAATTGAGCTTCTAAATACTAGATGCTTCTCTATATGAATTTAAATTTTCATGAGCCATGTTAGATTTTCTAAGATTTATAACCTTGGATTTTATTCACCTCATTTTTTCTTTAACATGTTTATGAATGGTTTATTTGTATATATGTCTATGCAATACTGGTACATGTAATGCATATGGATTCCAAGAAGTGATTCAGGTTCCTGGGAACTTAAGATGGATATCTGACAGAAAATTGGTTTTCAAAGTCAAACATGGGTGCTCTTCTTGAGCAATAATTATTACCAACAATGTGACATCTCTCCAGCCCTGAGTGATACACTGGAGAAGACATTTTTCACCAGAAGAATCTTGTTTAACCACCTGAATTATGGTATAGTTCATTGTAATCAATAATGGATTTTCCCTTTTAATTTTCTATATGGGGTGGATTGATACTTATACAAACGGGCTTTATCTAAAGAAATTTCACATGATATGTGCTGTGTATATTATAGGTATGAATAGTGATGTGGGTGATGTGTGTGCTATTTACTCGAAATTACCCAGTTTCAAAGGTCATTGAATTTTAAAAGATTTAATTTCAAGAATGTCTTCAATTTTGATATCAAGTGATACGTCCTATTGTTTAGAAAATATAAAACTTAAAGTAAATTATTCTCCTCAATGTGAAGAGAAAAGTCTATCTAAGGGAAAAGAACATGTGAGCTAAAGATGTAGCTACTGAAATATATATTAATTCTGTGACAAGAAATGAAAACTCATGTTTGTTATAACCACATCTTAGTAGAATGTTACATAAGCAACCACGGGAAGAGCATACAGAAGTCAAAACAATATAAGCAGTGCTCCTCTACCCTTATACATATTCCAATGCAGAAAAATAAACAAAAATATGAAGATATGGAAAGAAATAACATAATTCCAATGTTATAGTCTTAAATGAAAGAATGATCAATGACATATTAAGCAACCAATTAATAATATTTATAAAAGGATCCAAGATAGCAGTGCAGATCATGTTCTCTGATCAGAGATACTGAGCCAAGGGACTGGGTTGAGAGATTCAGAACATCACAGCTGGAGTACCCTGGGTGAGATAGGTCCACATTGTCTAGTACATGATGGGTCTGGCCTCAGGCCACATAAACTAGTCCACAAAGACATTGCTGTTTCCTTGTGGGCATGTGCACAGGTCCCTGAGACTGGATGTCTGCATGAGAGCTGCATCTACATTTTACATCTCAGACTCTGTGTCTGGGAGTAAACACATCTTAGTTTTCAGCAGAGGCCATAAAAGCTAAAAACGCCTGGGCAGACATCATGCAAACACTAATAATTTAGAGAGTAATTAGATTAATGTAGTCCAAATTAATATAACCAGCAAATTTTTCATTAACCATGGATGAAGAAAATTAGATATTCCATTAAAAAAATAAACAGTACCTTTCCAAAAATTCAGCCCTACAGAGGATGATAAGAGGAAAACTCCAAACCAAAGAGGCTAATTAAACCAAGGAAAACACAGGAAATAGATAACTTCACTTTAGAAAAACAAAAACAAACAAAAACACTACCACAACCTAAATCAAAATAAAAGAACTTAACATTCACTGGTCATAAAAATCTTTAAACATCAATGGTTTATATCCTCCAATAAAGAAAAAAATAGACTAACAGAATTGATGAATAAAGCAGACTCAACATTCTTCTGCATTAAAGAAATGCAACTCATCCACAAAGATAGAAATTATTTCATGGTAAAAGGTTGTAAAGTGTTCTTCTATGCAAACAAATAGAAGAAACGAGTTGAAGTAGCCATTCTAATATCAATAAAATAGACTCTCAACCAAAATTAGTAAAAATAGATGAAGAAGAACACCTCATTTCATCAAAGGAAAACTCAAACAAGATGAAGTCAGATTTCTGATCATCTATGCCCCAAATACAAGTACACATACATTTGTAAAAAAAAAACAATAATGAAGCTTAAACCACACATCTTTACCACATACTAATAGTGGGGACTTAAACACTCCCTACCCATTAACCAATGGATAAGTAAAGGAAACACAAGCTAAACTGGGAAATAATTACACTAACAGACGTCATGTATCAAATGGACCTAACAGATATCTAGAGAATGTCCATCCAAACACAAAAGATTATACCTTCTTCTCAGTACCACATGAGACCTTCTTCACTTCTTCATAATTGGCCAAATAGCAGATCACAAAGCAAGCCTCAACAAATACAAGAAGATTGAAATAATACATTGAATATTATCCGAACACTATCAAATACAGCTGGACCACAACTACAGCAGAGATTTCGAAATGCCTACATACACATGGAACCTGAAAAACTCACTGTTTAATGACAAATGTGCCAGCAAAGCAATAAAAAAAATTATGGATGTCTAAAACTTCAATGAAAATGAAGGTATAACACACTGAGATTCTTGGAACAAATTGAAAGCATCGTTAAGTAGAAAGTAAGTGCCTTCATAAAGAGATTGGAAACAGCTCATACAAGCAACTTAAAGAGACATCTGGAAGTGCTAGGAGAAAAAGAAAAGAATCAGAAATACCCAAAAGGAGTAGATGGCTGGAGGCAATCAAATTTGTGGCTGAAATCAATAAAGTAGAAACAAATAGAACAATTCACAGAATAAACAAAAATAAGAGTTAGCTCTTCAAAAAATTAAAAAAACAGAAAAGTAACTATAAGGCAGAGAGGTATTATTCAAACCAACAAAATCAAAAATGAAAAGAGAGGCATAACAACAGACAATGAAAGAATTCAAAGGATCCTTTGGTCTTCCATCAAAAACCTATATAATGCCACAAAATATAAAAATCAATATAAAATTGATGGTTTTTCTTGATAGATCCACTTGCCAATGTTGAATTAAAATCAGGTAAGCCAAAGAAATAATCCTACTTCTCCTGAGGAAAGAAGTAGTCACCAAATGTCTCCCAACAAAAAAACAAAACAAAAAAGAAGAGCAGGGACAGTTGGTTTTAGCACAAAATTCTACTGGATCTTCAGAGAAGAGATAATACCAATACTCTTCAAACTACTCCAATAAATAGAAATAAAAGGACATTACAACACTCAGTGTATGTGTTCACAGTCACCATGATAACTGAACTTATGAAAGACCCAATAAAGAAAGAGAAGTTCTAGAATTTCTGACCTATTTTTCTTATAAGCATCAATGCAAAATACTCAATTAAATACTTTCAAACTGAATCCAAATACATATCCAAAATATCTTTCACAGTGACCAAGTAGGCTTCATCCCAGGCATGGAGAATTTTCAGCAACTGTTATTATTATCATATTAACAAGTTGAAAGAAAAATACCACATGATCATCTCCTTAGATGCCAAAAAAGTATTTGAGAAAATCCACCATTCATACATGTTTAAAGTTATGGAGAGATCAGGAACGCAAGGCACATACATAAACATCATAAATGCAATATACAGCAAGCCTATAGGCAACATCAAACTTCGTGGGAATAAACTCAAAAAACCTCTACTAAAATCAAGGACTAGACAAGTCTGCCCACTCTTTCCATATCTTGTCAATATAGCACTTGAAGTTCTAGCTAGAGAAAAAGAAACCAAATTGAGAGCAAGGAGATACACTTTGATAAAGAAGAAGTTAAGGTATCACTATTTGCAGATAATAATACACTTTACATAAAATCCAACAAGAGTACTACTATTGCTATAAAAACCTTTAGCTACGTGATTGGATACAAGGTCAATTTTAAAACATCTATAACCCTTCTGTATATAAATAACAAAGGGCTGATAGAGAAATTAGGGTAACAATATCCTTTACATAGTGACTAAGAATGTAAAATATCTTGGAATTCTAACAAAGCAAGTGAAAGACCTGTATGAAAAAAATTTCAAGTCTGTAAAGAAATAAATTGAAGAAGATATCAGAAGATGGAAAGACCTCCCATTCTCATGGATCGGGAGGATCAACGTAGCTAAAATGGTCTAAGAGCAATGGAAAATGGAAATATGGAAAAAGAGCAATATACAGATTCAAGTAGTCCCTATTAAAATACCTACATAATTCTTTACAGATATATAAATATCAATTTTAAACTTCAGGTGGAAATAAAAAAAAAACATGCTCAGCTAAAACAATGATGTACAATAAAATATCTTCTTGAGGAAACTCCATCACTAATCTAAAGCTGCACTACAGAGCAACAATAATAAAAAGGTCAAAGGACTGGCAAAGAAATAGGATAGTTGATCAATGGAATGTAATCAAAGACCCAAAAATAAACTCACATACTATGGACACTTCATTTTTGACAAAGAAACAAAAACCATACAGTGGGAAGTGGTGGCATCTTCAACAAATTGTGCTGGTCTAACTGCATGTTTACATGTACACAAATGCAAATAGATCCTTATTTATTAACCTGTACAAAAATAAAGTCAATGTGGATTAAAGACCTCAAAATAAAAATAGAAGGATTAAATTGTTAGAAGACAAAGAGGGGAAGAGCTTAGAATTCATTGACACAGGAGACAAGTTACTGAACAGAATACCAATATCTTAGGCTCTAATATCAAAAATTAATAAGTGGAACCTCATGTCAGGCAAAGGATACTGTCAATAGGACAAAACGACATCCTACAGTCAGAGAAGAGATTTTCACCAACTCTATGTCTGGCAAAGGCCTAACATCCATAGTATATAAAGAACTCAAAAAATTAAGCACCACTAAACCAAATAACCCAATTAATAATTAAACATTAAACAGTTTAACAGTTAAACAGATTTTTCAGCTCATTAAAATTGAATGGCTGAGAAACACTTAAAAATGGTCAATGTAAAAAAAATGGTCAATGTTCTTGGTCATCAGGGAGAGGTAAATGGAATCATATCTGACATTTCATCTTATACCCATCATGATGGCTAAAATAAAAAACTCAAGTAGCAGCAAATGCTGGCAAGGATGTGGGGAAAGGGGAACACTCTTCCATTGCTGGTGGAAGTGTAAACATGTACAACCACTATATAAATCAATCTGGTGTTTTCTCAGCAAATTGAGAATAGTGATACTTAAAGCCCTTGCTAAACCACTCCTGGGCATATATGAAAAAGATGCTCAACCGTACAACAAAGACATTTGGCCACCTATGTTCAAAACAACCAGAATCTGGAAACAACCTAGATGTCCCTCAACAAAAGAATGTATAAAGAAACCATGGTACATTTACACACTGGAATACTACTCAGCTTTTAAAAACAAGGAAATCTTGAAATTTCCAGGCAAATGTGTGGAACTAAAAATGATCATCCAAAATGAAGTAACAGAGACTCAGAAATTAAAGCAGTGTATATATTCACTTATAAGAAGATATCAGCTCAAAATAGTTGTCCTATGAGAGACTCTTCCCAGTGTTGGGAAAAACAAAAGTAATCAAATAAAAACAGCAGTATTCTCACCAAGAGAATATTTCAAGTTGAAGACTGAATGCAAAGACTTGAAGACAAGACATAAAAATAGAATACCCAAAGTATGATGAAGATAAAACAATAAAGAAGAATGAAATACAGAAGATACAAAGGGCATATGAGGAACAGCTCAAATTTACAAACCAGGAGAACAAGGACAGACTAAAGGCATCTACATTATATCCAGTAAATGTAGCTTTAAATTTCTTAAATAAAATATGATCAGTGGCCATACAGAGAGAGCATTTATTTAAGTCCTAAACTCTCAACATAAGAAATGATCCAACTTTGTTTTTGGTTGCTGTTTGTTTGTTTCTTTGTTTTGTTTTTCTAGCTAAGGTTCCTCTAAGTAGCTTTGGCATTGCAGGGCTTACTTTGTAGAGCAGGCTGGTCTCAGTATCACAGCAATTACCCTGCGTCTCCCTCCCTGAGTGCTAGTATTAATGGCACACAAGACCACAAAAAATGAGCCAGGCCTTGTTATATATTATTTAAATTTGCTTTGTACCAAGAATAGGATATGGAATGCTTCTATATAAAGCCTCATTCATAGAATAGCAGCACATGTAGAATTGGATATTGTACTCTTAAAGGTGGAGAGTAACAGTGATGTGTGTCAAATATTTAGACACATAACTGTCATGGCTAGTTACTATACACAGTATATTGTATCTCATAATGGAAGGAAATAGACCAAACTTTAATTATAAAAACAATTACAAAAATTCATGTTCACAGAAACAGCACTGTAAATGATGTTTTAAGAACTCCTTCATAATTATAAATAAGATGAACAAAAGTTGCCCATGCTACATAAAGACAACACTAGAGTGGCAGAAAGAAAAACATCTATTAGAAAAGAACCAATATTGCAGATATAATTAAGAAATAATTATGACTAATAACTGAATTGTAGTTGTCATATTTTCTAATTGAAACACAAAGGTAATAAGAACTGGTTGTGAGAAAGACAGGTTTGTTGCCTCCATGGGGAAGTCAAAAATCCATTCGCATACATGAAGAGAACTGTTCTATGAGAATAGTGAAAATGCAACGTAATGAAGAGTAATAGAAAATACTGGAAAATAATCTCTATGATGGATATGTATGGAATAATTCCGGACTAACTGCCTACCAAAAGATCTCAGCAACAACAAAGAAAGATCACTTTCTTAGCAGAACATGACTTTATTCCTGGAATGAAAGCATAGTTATATATATATATATTCAATTAGGGTTGATCCTTCACATAATTTAACTCAATTATAGAATCACATTTTTATGCACAACAAAGAACAAAGGATTCAAACTGGGAAGGCACAAATGGATCAATTACCCATGCAGTCCCCAATTTCAATGTTCATTGTCATGCAAATGACCTTCAAGTTCAATATTTTATTTTAACTTAATTTTTTTCAAATTAAATTAAACAATCTTTATTCAAGTGTTTCCTGTATTTCCAGGCCCTGTGGAGCCTGTTCACCTCAGAAAACACTCCACCTTCCAGCTAATGAACAGATATTCAGTATTTTCTCACCACAAATAAACCAGGATTTTCCCACTCACCTAGTTTTCTCTTTACATTCAGATTGTCAAAGCTTACACTGTCAATTTATTGGAGGTCATGTTTTGTATTTGAGATTCTAGGACAAATTTCCCTGGGTGCATGAGTCTTTTAGTCTTACACTGCTAATTGATGCTGTGATTAAGCAACCTTAAGCAAAGGGAAGAAAAAAGTTGATTTGCCTCACCCATGACTGTCAAGGGAAGACAAGGCAGGAATCTGTAGATTAAACTAAATCTAGACCCTGAAAAAGCTCTGCGTACTGGCTTGTTCTGTGAGAGTTCTCATAGAACCTTGCCTAACAAGAGCACCCCCCACAGTGGGATGGTCACTCATACATAAATTACCACTGAATGAAATGCCTCACAAATATAGGAACAGTTTAGTCTGGTGGGCATAATTTCTCAAGTAATTTTCCTCTGTCTTTTTACTGTACTTGGTATCAAGTTGACATTCATTAGCTAGAAAAATCTGACTGAGTTTCTGTAGTGTTTGTATACAGCACACAATCAATTTTTGTTACTACATTTCTATGAATTGGGAAGCAACTCGATTTTTTCATCAATTTTGTTTCCATATATTTATGTGTTTGACACTATACAATGTACTAAGTGACATGTGTTCCATCAGTTCTTGTTTATAGAATAAGGTCATTCATACTGCAACAGGCTAATATAATATATATGGAGAAGTAGGTAAAAAAAAATCTGATATCAGCATGTGTCTAATTTTTCTCAGATCTTGCCCTCTGTGTGTAGTGCTGGCTGTGGTCCTGGATTCAGAAAATTCTGGAAAGAGGGAATGGCCACCTGCTGTTTTGAATGCAGCCCATGCCCAGAAAATGAAATTTCTAATGAGACAAGTGAGTGTTGGTGCTGTGCAGAAACCTTCACGTTTATCATCATCTCCTACCCACTTTGAGACACTTAACTTGTCAAAAGACCAACTGAGCAAATAATACGTATAACTGTCCTAAGTAGATCTTTGTAGAAATACAAATATTAAAAACAATTTCCTGAACTACAGCAAATGATAAACCATTAAGTTTTTATAGACACTGTGACTCATTTTCAATTGAAAGAGGATCACATTTTCTCAAAAAAATATTTTGATAACCAAACTTCAATTGGACGAATTTTATAGATTTTCTTAATGATTTATCTCTTTTAAAACGCTGTGTAGATTAGAATCTAGTCACGGAACTTTAAAAATGTTTATTTATTCTCTTTGCATGTATGTATGTGCCCCTACATGGTTTGTGCACACCACATATGTACAGGAGTCCATGCAGAACAGAACAGGGCATCAGACATGCTAGATCCTGTCATGTCACTGTTGGGTAACAAATACAAGTTCTCTGTTATATTAATATAGAGGGAAAATATTTCTCTTATAATTATGAGAATCTAAGAATGAGATGGAAGATATTTTGTAATATACAAAGACCAATTTTCAAATGTCTGATGTTATGTAATTCTAAGTATGGGGGGGATGATTCTTCAGACATAATGTAGGAAATATGAGGATTCTTGTAATCAATAGTTTATATACAACATCCAATTAATGTTATAATGTTATAGCTTAGAATAATTTATACAGAAAGAATTATTACCACCTACACACAACGTGTTAGTCAAGATTATTTATTTAGCGGTGACTAAATGCATATAGCCAATAGATAATTTTTCAAGTATTTTGTCTGTCATCATATATAATTAAATGGAAGTTCTTAAAGGGCACTATTGGCAACTGAGATGACTCTGAATCTAAATCTCTTGACATTGAGGCTGATGAACTGAATTCATGCCCAGGATCCATGTAGAAGGAATATGTAGCTAACTCCTAGAAGATGGCTTCTTACATACATGCATTCCAACATACAACATTCTCTAAAATAATCTACATGTAATGAAATTGTTTTAAATGTGAAAACAAGTAATAGTAGACATGATTTACAATAACAAATACCACAAAATTACCAAAAATTATTCTTATCACTTTAATTAGGTTTATGTTTTGGAGGAAGGTGGATGCATGTCACAAGTGCAGACACAGGTGAGAGGCTATGAAAACACATGTAGATAGAGTTACATGCAGTTTTGAGACACCGGACATAAGTACTGGAATTTGAATTCTGGTTTTATGAGACATATTTATTCTCTTTACAATTGAACCAACTAGCCATGGTGTTTAAAAACACTAATTAATTATATCTATCCATAAATACATTCCTCTAGATAAAAATAAAGCACATCATCACTCTCTGCAATTATCGAATGACTGGGTGAAATTTCACACACATATATTTCAGTTGCCATTCTGGATCTTGCAATTTATGAATGAAGTACTATAGGAAAATAAAAACTATATTGGTTACCACTATTGGAATCCTTGCGTTGTCTTGCTCATGTTGTTTTTCCATGTCTATTTCACCCTAGAGTCCACTCCCGGAGTCTGGGTCTCATAGAGTTGAAAATAAGGGAGGAGGAATTGGGTGAATGATTCCAAACAAAATGGAATCAAGATGAAAGGTTTTAGTGCTCAGTAAGATCAGAGTTTTCACTTCCAGTGTTAACAAGTATCAGGAGTCCTGGTCCCTATGACCAGATAAACATACAACTGAGAAAAGTGTTATTTAATATGTTGCAGTTTTCAATCATTAACTTAATATTCATATGTCATTCAACTCTCACTCTGACCCTATTACATCCTCTTTAGACTCTAATAAAATTCAGATTCATAAGCTTCCTTATTACTTCTACATTCACACACACAGAAATATAAACCACACATACAACCCGATCATTCCATTTATATTAGTGTGCTTCGGCTAGAGAATTGAAACTCAAAAATTTACAACAAGTCTTGTCCCAATAGAAGGCAGAGTCTCCTTCTGTCATAGAGGAAACAGTGTTAAAGCACTCAATGACGTCAGGGTACAATGAATGTACAGAATTTGTTATTTTTAAATACACTCAAGTACACTGTCATTAATGAATTTACCTTTCCAGAACTCAAGAGTCTAAGTCATTACTATAACATGAAGTACGATGTAAGAAAACTGTACTTACAGAAAACATAAATTATATCATCAACAAAATTCAATAAACATAGACATGATTGCTTTTTCTTTAGGGAGAATGAGTATGATCCAATAAAAACATTGCTGTGCAACACTGTCCTTGAATTACACAAAGAGTATTAAAATGTGCCTATCACCATGATTCTTCAATGTCCTATCAATAAAATGCTGAAGCAGCACTAATAAAACCTCCCTTTCTCCATCAGATGTGGATCAATGTGTGATGTGTCCAGAGGAGCAGTATGCCAACCCAGAGCAGAACCACTGTATAGACAAAGCTGTGGTCTTTCTGAGCTATGAAGATCCATTAGGTATGGCTCTTGCCTTAATAGCCCTGTCCTTCACTGCATTCACTGCTGTGGTTCTTGGGGTCTTTGTGAAGCACCATGACACTCCTATTTTAAAGGCCAATAACAAAACCCTCAGCTACCTCTTACTTATATCTCTCATGTTCTGTTTCCTCTGCTCCTTGCTATTTCTTGGGCGTCCAAACACAGCCACCTGCATCCTGCAGCAGATCACATTTGGAACTGTATTCACTGTGGCTGTTTCCACAGTTCTGGCCAAAACAGTCACTGTAGTTCTGGCTTTCAAACTCACAGGCCCCAGAAGAAGGATGAAGTACATCCTAATATCAGGGGTACCTAACTACATCATTCCCATGTGCTCTCTATTCCAAGTAATTGTGTGTGCAATTTGGCTAGGATCTTCTCCTCCATTTGTGGATATTGATGCACACTCTGAGCATGGACATATCATCATTGTGTGCAACAAGGGCTCCATTACTGCATTCTACTGCGTCCTTGGATATTTGGCCTGCCTGGCCATGGGAAGCTTCACTGTGGCTTTTCTGGTGAGAAACCTGCCTGACACCTTCAATGAAGCCAAGTACCTGACATTCAGCATGCTTGTGTTCTGCAGTGTCTGGGTCAGCTTCATCCCAGTATATCATAGCACCAAGGACATGGTCATGGTTGCTGTGGAGATCTTCTCCATCTTCCACTGCTGGGATGCTTGGATGCATATTTGTTCCCAAGTTCTACATAATTTTGTTAAGACCAGAAAGAAATTCTATCCAAAAGGTCAGAGAGAAATAATACTCCTGAATTCATATTTCATGAACTACAACTGACAAATAATGCTTCTGCATAAAAACCAAATACACGGTTGCAGTGTGATATCTATTTGTTTTTAGAATGACTCTCACTGTTTCCTCTAATGGTGATGCTAGTCAGTATCATATCTACTAATGTTATCTTCCTTTTCTGTATAAACATGTATCAAACTCTTTTTTCACAAGACTTAGATTTTTGGCATGTTTACAGGGTGGAAATGTTCTTCTCTGCACTAACATACAAATTGTTCAAAAAAAAACTCAAACGTCTTTCTTTATCACTTGGGTGAATGAATGACTTTTGTGTCAATTCCATAGTGAGAATAAAATACAAGGGGATTGTAGAGAGTGAATTGTTGTTTGCAAATGAGTTTGAAACTTTGTTCCCATTACAGGGGCTATATAAATACCCCTAATAGTATTACGTGAGTTAAAGTAATAGAACCTAGAAGAAAGAGTAATGTCTTGATAATCAAATAGAAAAATGTTAGCAAAGCTGGATTGGCAACTAAGTAGAGAATAGTATGCTTTGCTTGTAGAGGACCCGATTCAATATCCAGTTCAGTCTTGACAAAATGATTTTTCTAGCAGCCACTTACAATATCTCCAAAAAGAAAACCAAATAATCTTTTGAGCTGCATGGTTATGTAAACTCATAGATGCATACAACAATATACCAACACACACACACACACACACACACACACACACACACACACACACACACATGCATACAACGCAAATTACATCATTTTGTAAAGATAGAAAAATATTACTAAAATCGTCACTAGGATTAGGTTTTCCATTTTTAAATATTTTTATTTTATTTCTTTTTTACATATATTGTCATATTATTACACATAAATAAAATACACTAGATACAGCAAGAAGAACAACAAAATAATTAGGACTTATAAAAATGTTACATTCATAGTGTTTTGGCTATTTGTATTTGGCAGTCTTGAAGAAATCATCTTTCCTATCTTGGTGCATCTAAAATTCTGAATGTAAAAACAATATTATCATATCTCATATCTACCAACTTAAAACATCTATCTAGGCCTAAAAATATCTTAACCCCTAAACAACTAAGCTTAATTGTAAGACTAAACTATCTTGTCTTCAACCCCATCAGAGACTTGAGGAGGAATAAAACTTAATTACCTAAGTAAATCAGAAGTACCACTTAGCAATTTCCAAAATGAAAACATGATTGAGACAGTTTGCTTCTGAAAGAGTCACCGAAAACTCTCTATAATTTTGGAGGATCATCTTCAGCCTTCTGGCCCAACATATCTCACAGATATATTTGAGAAACAGAAACTATTGAGGACTTGCTTAATGTGTTTTGTCAGAGGTTTGCTGTCAACTCTGCCTGCATCCAGGCTTGCCAATTTTTCAGTAGAATTGTCAGTGTCAGAAATGTAAGCTCTGCCCAGTGGATGGTTGAAGCATTTGAAGCAATCCTCATAAGGAGATTCTCTGATGCTCATCATCTTCTTTGAGGAAGGCTTGGTGTTGCAAGGATTTAATGTGTCTTGTTGTAAAAAAATAAATAAATAATTTAAAATTATAAAAGCATCTTTAAATGCCATATTCTGTAGGTCTCTGATTCTTATATAACTATTTTACCTTATAAATCTATAGAATCATTTCTATCTGTTAAGTCTAAGATATATATTTTTGTGACAAAAATAGACTAGTAATTGGCATGCCCATGATTTGATCAACTAACTAATACCTTGTATTATTTAGTTAGCCTAAACAACTTGCAATACCACTTTTCAAGGTAATGGAAGTAAATCTTGTATTCTGTTTGAGTTGTATGGGTGCAATATATCATATTATGTATAAATATATAAAATGTGTGTGGTGAATAATCTTAAATTTGGTTCTATACCAATGTGTCAAATTTAAACTTATTTTTCATCAATATGCAAAATTCTATAACAAGTTATTAAAATAGCATTATTTTTGATTAACAATTTAGGCCTTAATTTATGAATAGATTCAATAATGTATTTTTTGTCCTATTATCCCTATATATTTTATTATATCCCATCTTTCTTTTCAATCCCTATCACTATACCCCTGAGTCCAACACCTTTTTCTTTCTGAATGAGACAAAAAATAACTTATAAACAACTCCCACTGATATTAAGTGTCTGTAGCCTAGGAAAACAAACAAAAAAACCTACCCAACTCCCCTCAGGGGAAATGAGGCATCGTTCTCTTAAGGTTCCTATCAGCTGACTTGGGGCAAATAATACCTTCGTACTGGCCAAAATATAATTAGAAAATGGTTAAAGAAGCCAGGAATAACATTTGTGACCCAGTTTCTAAATGTTGAGACATTCCATGCTTAATGTGAGTCCCCTGTGGGAGTGTTTGAAGTGCTGTAA
Organism: Acomys percivali; assembly: GCA_907169655.1. Lineage (NCBI taxonomy): Eukaryota > Metazoa > Chordata > Mammalia > Rodentia > Muridae > Acomys > Acomys percivali. Next base: position 100,893 of record CAJRSG010009149.1, read on the forward strand.
TAATTGGGATTGGAAGTTTTCTTTGAAGCTGTCTTGTGAGCCATCCTGTTCTAATAAGCAACAGCAACTGAAGCAATTGCATCTGGAACATGAAGGATGCAGGATGTGAGTGTCCAGGGTGCTGAGAGGAACGAATCCTGCCAGGTCTGATCAAGTGTCAGTGTCTAGTTCTCTTGTTCTGAAAACATATAATTTAAAAATTACAGCAGGACAAAATGGTGGCGAACAGTGAGGACCCAAGAAAACACAGTACACAGATAATCTCACATCAGCAAAACCAAAACAGACCCTCCACACACAATCACCATCAACTCCACAATAAAACGGATCCAATAACGACTAGTCACTAATATCTCTCAACATCGATTGCCTCAAATCCCCAATAAAAAGACAGGGGCTAATCAAATGCATGCAAAAACAAGACCCACTATTCAGTTGCATTCAGGAAACACATCTAAGCAAGAATACAGACATTACCGGAGAGTAAATGACTGCAAAAAGATGTTGCTAACAAATGGACCTAGAAAGCAAGCAGGAGTAGTCATTCTAACACATGAAAAAGTAGAATTTCAATGAAAATTGATAAACAAAGATGGAGAATGACATTTTGTTGTCATCAATGGAAAAACCCACCAAGAGGACATTACTAACTTGAATGTCTATGTCCCAAATACTAGGGTACCTGCATTCATAAAACTGCATGTTATTGGAATAAAAAGAGACAAGTTGAGCAATGGAAGCCAATGGAAGACCCAAAATTAATCCCACTCAACTATGGACACTTGGTATGGACAAGGAAGCCAAAATCATATAATGTAAAAAAAAGCAGAATATCTTAAATAAATGGAGGTGATATGACCATGTGTTTATATAGAATAATGCAAATAGATCCATATTTGTCACCCTGCACAAAATACAAGTCCAAGTGTACCAAAGAACTCAACATAAAATCAGAAAGGTGAAATCTAATATTAGAAAATGTTAGGATGAGCCTGGAAATAATTGGCACAAGAAACAACTTCCTGAACAGAACAACAAAATCTCAGGGCCTAAGGTCAACAATTAGTATATTGGACTTTATGAAACTGAAAAGTGTTTGCAAGTATAGGAAACTATCAATTGGACAACGGTGAAGCTACAGAATGTGGAAAGATTTTTACCAACTCCACATCTGATTGAGGTCTAATATCCAAATATATATAAAGAAATCAAGAAACAGGATATTAAGAAAGCAAATAATACATTTTAAAAACAAGTTACAGATCCAAACAAAGAATTTTCCACCATCAAGGTTAACTTGAAGACCACACCAAGAGAGTGAGCCCATACCCTACACTGTCTGAATGGCCAGGAACCAGAGACTTAGTAGCTTAGAAACCAAAGGTAAAATAAAACATGACTGGCAAAAAGAAAACAAGAAAAAAAAATCAATGAAATAATTCTTAATAATATTCTGCTATACTAATAGGTCCTTGTCCAGCCAACATCAGAGAGGCTTCTTCCAGCAGCAGATGAGAACCAGTGCACAGACTCAGAAGACATGATGTGAAGACTAATTTGGTTGCAAACAGTTGCGTCCCCTTGGAGATTAGGGAGCATAGCTGAAGAGGGGGAGGAAAGACTGCAAACAAGGGGAATGGAGGACACCAGGAAGCAGAGCATACTGAATCACCTAAGCAGGTCTCACTCACATGGGCCCACAGAGACTGAAGTGCAAGAAAAGGCCATTATGGATCTTCACCAGGTCCTCTAGGTACATGCTATGGCTGTTCACTTCTTGTTGTTGTGAGACTCCCTAATAGTAGGGGAAGATGTTTCTATGACTTATTTGCCTGCTCTTTGGACTCTATCCTTCCTATTGGTTTGCCCTGTCTTTCTCTATATTAGGGCTTTTGGTTCAGAGGTAGTATATTTGCCTCACATACACATGACCTGGAGTTTGTCTCCAGTCCTAAGAAAATGGGCATTTTTACATCAGAGTTTCAAGGGATTTCTGGAATTTGTGCTTCAAGCTGGGATGATGGGAAATATCTGAAATCCCGTCACTGGGGAGTATGATGTCAGAGAATCTAAAGATGGGTGTCAGCCTTGGCAATACAGCCAAGACGGCCATCAAGCCTAACTCCTTGACTTCCATCCCTGGACTCACACTGCAAAACAAGAGGACCATTTAAGTAAGTCTATCAAGTGTATGCACACAAGCATACACACTACATAAATAAATAAAGGTAAAATATTATGTATAATATTTGTATTTGTTTTTAAGAGTTGGACACACACAAGCAAGTGATTACTGTAGAGATGATTAAATGAACAATGGAATGTAATCTAAGCCTCTTGCACCTCTCATTATTCACCTCCATCTCCCAGTTTTGTTTTTTTAATAATCAAATTCTAATCATAAATCAGTCATATAAAAATGAGAAAATAAAACTGAACATATTGAAGAAAATGAATTTCATCATATAAAAAATTTACTTACCTAACATTTTAAATATGAACATGATTATATTGGGAAGAAGAGATGTCACAGAGGTTAAGAGAACTGGCTGGATTTCTCGAAGTCCTGAGTTCAATTCCCAGCAAGCTCATGGTGGCATACAACCATCTGCAATGAGATCTGGGGTCCTCTTCTGGCCTGCAAGCATACATGTAGGCAGAGCACTGTGCACATAATAAATAAATAAATAAATAAATAAATAAATAAATAAATAAATAAATATTTAAGAAAAATCTGATTACATTCAGAAGATAAAGGTGGGGATTTAGATATGAAGGGGCATCACCAATAAATACCTGTGGAGATGGCTATCACTCTGGAATTCAGCTGGAGTCCAGAAGACACAGAAGAGTGCAGAGGAGAGGTGACACGATTAAGAAATTTCTTCTTCACTTATCATCTCAATACCAAGTTGAAGAAAATGATATCCTGGTGACTCTAGCTAAGACAACTCACCAGCAGGGCACATGTAGACTGCAGAGGCCAACCTCTATTTAGACTGCATTCTTAGTAGTGAGTGGGGAACAGAACAAACTCAAAAATACTTTGAACTGAAATTTTCCCTGCCTGCAAGATGTGAGGGGATAAAGAGCGAGTAGAAATTTAGGCAGTGTTCAAGTAATTCATAGCAACAACATGCAAGAGAGCCAACCTCTGACACTATTAACAATACTCTGTTATACTCAGGGACAGGAGCCTACCATAGCCCTCAGTTAAGAGGCTCAACCAAGTAATCAATTGAAATTAATGCTGAGACTAGCATTGAAACATGTAGCAGAGCACACAGTTTGTGGAAAACTGGAAGCACAGAAGGAGTTGGAGGGAACTCTACCTCCACAAGACCAAAAGATCCAAATAATATGTGCCAAAGGGGGCTTGATGCCAGTGAAACATCAACCAGGGGCCATGTATGGACTGTACTTATGCCTGAAAATGCCTGAAGGTATTGAGATGTGGGTGACAGGTGAAGCCAGTATTTAGAAAAAGACAGAAGAAAATACTACAGTTATTTCACAAATTGAGCAAGCACAGACTCACAAATGACATAGAATAAAAACGAGGATTTGGAACTGAGTAATGAAATCAGTGTAAAGATTCATACCAGATGTAGATGACAGAGAGATAACTGCTTGTTAGGTACCTGACACACATGAGTGACAGTTCCATAAGGTATCCCACTGAATTGTACAAATTTCTGAATAAATAAAATATTATTATTACACACTAAAACTGGATACCATGCTACATATCACATATTGGAAATTCACTAGCCAGATAAATGATGAATATTTTCTGTCTACCTAGGAAAGCTTTCTCTGGTCATTTTCTTTTCTATCCATGTCTTAGCACTCCAGCAGAGCTCATCAAAGAACCACAGGTCATGTACAAGTTAAATGATGTTTCTTAACTATACAACAAGATGCAGAGAAATATATAAACATTGTGTTCACATCTTGAGTGCTAAATATGCTATATCAGCACACAGACCTAACAATTTTATGCACTAGTCCTGCTTTTCTTTCAGTCCATATGCATTTCAAGAAGCTCATGAGCATGAATTCATCAGTAGATGAATAGGAAAATTATACAAGGTTTTACAGATTAAACAAAGTGTTGCTTCCCAGTTGTTATTTGTTTCTGAGATACTCAAGACAATACTCCTTCACAGCCAGGAAGGGAATGTAAAATGAGAAAAAGCAATTTAGTAAATAAAAAAGTGGAAGAAATGGGTCAACACACTGTTTTGAATTTGAAAATGGCGTATGTGGGAGGGAGAGAATGATTCAAAGTTGAAATATTCAGCTTACATTCTCATGAACAATGATTGGTTGGGTGTAGGACTGCTTGGTATTTGTTAGGATTTGAAACAAGGCACACAGATCTGAAGTTCACTCTAGATCTTGCTGAACCTTTAAATATCAACTTTTAATTTGTAAACAAACTCTGGTTCTGTGATGAACTAGATAATTTTACATATAGCCATATATTTGACCTGTTTATTGATTTTCAAGACAATGGAAGCAAAGGCGTTTTAAATAATCTGTCCCAGTGCAAAGTGTAGCATTGTCCCAAATATTCTTGTTTTTTGAGTCTCAATTGTTCTAATTGTGTACAGCCTCTTTCTGAATTAGATTTTACAATACAATTCCCAATGTATTCCCATAAATTGGAGAGTTGTGAGTCCTTCCTTAACCATTTCTGCATGTTTCACTGCAATACTCTGAGATTATTTTATAATTGTATTCACATAATAATTTTGTTAGTACATTCCAAGGAACAAATTTGAAAAAAATATTTTTCTCCCAGAAGCTTTAAATTTTAAAACAAGAGTGATTTCATGGAACCTGGGACTGAATTATTCACATATTGATTTACCTATGCTTATAGTGTGGTCTGTGGACATCAGTAGCATAACCACAGGGGTAGGGTGTTGAAAATCCTTCCAGGAATAAGGATCAATGTGAAAAACAAGGAAACAAGACCATAACAGATAGAGTCTCTTTAGTCAGAGAAATAAAAGCAGATTAAAAACACATAGATGCTCATTTGATGTGCTGATGGCAGTTCAGATTCCACATTGCCCAGGTTTAAGGCAGGTTAAATATGAGTGCTTGGATTTTCCATTTCTTGCTACTGAACATCCCCCGTCTCCTGGCCAGTTTCATTCATCCTAGGTTTTATTGGAGAATGAAGTTGAAGGAAGAAAAAGAACTGGACTTGGGGATTAATTGTGTCTTCTTCATTCAAACAGTCCCTGAGACAATAGGCATCATGGATTGGAACAAATATCTGAATAAATTATAAGTGCTTTTAAAATATCCTGACACATATTTCATGAGGTATTTGATGAGGATCAGAGCAATACTTTGAGTCTTTGTCCTGTTCTCACGACCTGCATACCAAGAGTGAACTATTTCTTCTTTACAGACACTTTCATTTCTTTCTAATTTTAATTCTTTTCAGGAGTTTTCTGATTTTATTTCTGTTAGGCTCCTCATTTAACGCTGTAGGCTGACTGAAAAAACATCTCATAGTGACCCAACATATATAGTCCTCCTAATCATAGTTTCCATTATACATGGCCAGTGATGTATGACTGAAAGCAATCCCATGTATTTCAACAAGTTTTATCCTAAGTACATTACAGTAAGTGACTGTACAGTCGGCTGTGTCTCCTAGTGCATGTAGTGTTTGTGTTAGTAGTGTTTGTGCTATGCATCACTCTTGAGAGCTTCCACAAAGATACAAAGACACTCTGTCCAATTATTTGCACGTGGTCAAACTATGGTTTCTGAGGCTGTATCGAGAATGAAAGGAAGAGATCAGTTTACTGGGCACAACGTACCTGTTGCTCCATACTTACCTGTATACTTGTACAAACACTAGCTTTTATATATAATCAACAGAAGTTCTTTACACTCTTGGACTCTAAATGATATATTTGGATTCTTTGAAAAGGGAGGTTATCACTCATACTGTTTGCAGTTTAGATCCCTTTTCTTGTTCGCCTGAGTGGCAGTTGTGTCAGGTGATAGGTGGCAACACTTGAGAACAGACAGAGAAGCTACTTACTAATTCAATTTTGCCATTATTTAATAGCCATACATCTTCTCCCTTTATGTATGAATTGTCTATTTACTGACTTAAGTCATATTTACCTCTTTCATTTCTCTTTCAGTAATTTTGCTAGGTGTAGCTGAATGTTTTAGAAATATAGGATTCATATGAAGTTTCTGAATTTCTCAATTGTTTCAAACACAGAGCATTGGACAACTAGGCTAGGCATACAGCTTAAATAATTAATGTTTCCCAACATTTGTTGTAGGATACAGTGATTGAAAGCACAAGTCCTGACTCTCAATTTCTTTTTCTGTTACTGAAATTCTCAATGTTAAATGATCTCTGTATAAGTAAAGGATATTCTAATAGAGACTATTTTTATTTAAAAAACACCACAGAGATACAAATTTTAAATAGAAACTGACTGTATTTAATTCTGAGTGAATCATTCAGAATGATGTAGTAAGTTTGATGTATTTTGGTAAGATAGGACTTGACACAGAAGACACAGGAAGTATTTTTTCTCATAAACAAAACTACAATATACCACGATTTTCCACCAATTGATGTGTTGCCTGTATTATTTAATAATTAACATTCTCACACATTTTTGTATTCCATTTTAGAATCATAAATTATGGCATTTACAAAGCTAACTGCAATTTCTGAATGTTCCTGGTTCTCAGTAGGGAGCTACAGTTAGTGTTACCAGAGAGTTGGTCAAAATAATGTTTTTGAGACATTTTGGTATTGTGTTGGCTGTTCTGCACTCATTTCATAGAAAATTATGTCTTCAATCTAACAATGATCTTACAGCATCTGCCACCCTGAGTGTTGGCATTACAAGGCATGTACCCCCACCTCCAGCTAAAGATACCTTCTAGGAGAAAAATTGTGTTACGAGGATATGCTCAGTGTGAGTATGTCACATGCATGTGTAAACAAACTATAGGGAATCATAATTCAGTGGTTGCTTGTGATCTTATTCTATAATCTCAATACCGGAAGCAAGTGTATGCATGTGCATATGAGTCAGACTAGTCTAGAGCAATGTATATTTTAAAAACTGTGGATTGTATTATCATATTGTGGCCTGAAATATTTATTGACCACACAAACATGTGCATACATATGTTTTTATCAATTATTCTTTAGATATAAGACGTTGTATAACAATAAAATTTACAAAATGATTTTATTTTTCTAGAAGTCAAACTGGAAGAAAAAAGACAGGCGATGGAGATGGATGTGAGCTGATTTGTTAAATATATTGCCACTAATTATAAATAAGTTTAAGTACAGGAGCCAAATGTAGCCCCTGATAAGGTCTACTGTGCACTCCTAATACTTTCATTCACTGCCTTAGCTAATTCCATTAATTTCATGATTAAAAACACAAGACATCTCACAATCACATATATTTTTATATTGCTCAATAATTTCTATTTGGTCAAACCTACGCTCATGTCCTTATCTTCTGAGACAGCATCCAAAAACAAGACATAGAAAGAGTCTCTGTGGAAGATGTCAAAATCACATATTATATATGAGAGACACAGTCTCAAGAGTGTTTAAACCTTTTATACTTTCCAGCTACTTATGTCATTATAATCTCACAGCACAGGACTTCTGTTTCAATCTTTGGAGGTGGGAGGAAATACTGTTCAATAAAGGATATTTCTTGTATTCATTACAAATGATTAGCTGTATATCTCTCTCCATAATAAACACTGTTTCCATACAGCACAACACCAGAAAGCCAGCTATTTGCTTTTGCATTGGCTTTTTCCATGGATGAAGTCAACAGGAACCCTGGTCTTTTACCAAATATGTCTCTGCTTGACTACATTGGATTTGGTTGTATGACACTGCCACAATTCACCAGTCATGTGCGTATGGCCATAATGAATGTTCTACCTAATTATGACTGTACAAGAAACACAGAGTGTGCAGTGTTACTTTCAGGAACAAGCCTGGAAACAGCGGCAACAATACAGACATTCATGAACCTCTTCCTAGGTTACTAGGTGAGAATTTTTGGAGTGGGACTTTTGATATCATGTCTCTTTTGGCAGGATTCAGAGATTCTAAGAAGAGTTTAAGGAGGAGAATGACCTCATGATTATATCAATCTATTTGTTCAAGGGCCTTAGTATTTAGAGACCTGATAGGTCTTCCACCCACATGTCCTTCTTTGAAATAGAGATGAGGGAAGACATAAGAGCTAATTGATTTCTCTAGAACTCTCTGAAGAGAAATGTGTTTACAAGTTCTTACATACTCATGCTGCCTCATGCTGCTACTTGTGTGCTAGGTCTTTCTTCTTACATTCGGACCTTTCCATCCTGTCCTAAGTGATCATGAACAATTTCCTCTTCTATATCAGATGGCCCCTAAGGACATATCTTTAGCCCTTGCCATGGTCTCCTTCCTACTTTATTTCAAATGGAACTGGGTTGGGCTAGTCATCTCAGATAATGATCAGGGCATACAATTTTTCTCATGTTTGAGGAGAGAGATGGAAAAAAACACAGTCAGCTTTGCCTTTGTGAACTTGAACCCAGTAAACATGGAGTTATACATGTCAAGAGCAGAAGTATATTACAACCAAATCATGACATCTTCCACAAATGATATTGTTTATGGTGACATAGAGTATACACTAGCTTTGAGTGTAAGAAGGTGGGAATCTCTAGGAAAAAAGAGAATATGGATCACAACCTCTCAGTGGGATGCCATTATAAGTAAGTGGGACTATAACCTTGACTCATTTCATGAGACTCTTACTTTTGAACACCATCGTCTGGATATTTCAGGTTTCAAAAATTTTGTCCAGACATTGAGCCCTATCAAATACTCTGACAAATATCTGGCAAACCTGGAGTGTATGTACATTAACTGTGAAGCCTTGACATATAAATGTAACACAATGAAGAACTGCTCATCCAATGCCACATTGGAGTGGCTAATGGAGAACGCTTTTGTCATGGCCTTTAGTGGTAGCAGTTATGACATATACAATGCTGTGTACGCCTCAGTCCATGCGTTTCATGAGTGGTTATTTCAATATTTGGTTCTTCTTGAAATACCCATATTGAACAACTACAATCCTGTGTGTCTTAAGGTACTGTTTCTTCTATTTGATAATGTTTGATGTCCTCAAATACATACTTTTATAAGGCTCTCACAGGGACCATCTGACTGCAGAAAAAATGAAATATAAAGCTTGATTGGGTGAAAAAGGGAAAGAGGGGTAATGTGAAGAATCAAATGAGGAGATAACAGTTGGGATATAATCTGAATAAATTATTTAAAGAAAAAGAAAAGAAATACATGTAAAAATGCAAAATGTAAAAGCACTAAGGTGGCTGGGAATTTTGATTATGATGCCTATTGACTTTGATACAAAGAACCTTAATATCATCACATTGGTTCAAAACTGGAAGTATAATCAGTGTTTGCAAATTAATCTTCTCCATGAGGAGATATAAGCCCTTTTTCATTAATTGTCAAATATATTATAATAACTGTATGGATGATTTTCCCAAGTTTTTAAAACTGATTCAGCAACCACTGTAGGTACAAGGGTCCATACTTGGTTTGTGAGAGCAACTACCTAGGAAATAGGGCTGGAATTCAATTCTGTGCATACATGTTTGTTCATATGTGAGAAATTATACTTATCATTTTGTATATGTGTATGTTTTTACTGTTGCTGTGCATTTCTTTGCATATTTGTGTTGCTGTTGCTGTGTACAGATATATCTATTCCTCCTGTGTATCTTTCCAATTATCTGTGGAAATTAATATACATTTTTGTATCTATAAATAGCTTTCTGTAAGCATGTTTGTGTTTGTCTTTATATTTCAGTGTGTTTTTTTTTCATTGAACTTGTGAGGTGACAGTGTGTGTTTTCTGTGTGTGTGAGTTTTAGTCAATGTACTTGAATGTACGTATTCTGTGTTGTTGTGTGTGTGTGTGTGTCGCTTTATCTATGCCTGGCTTTATTCATGCCTATCTGTATATGTTGGATGTGACCATCAATTTATCTGTATGTCAGTGTCATTCTATGTGGTTGTTTTTATCTATTTTTCTCCTGAGTACTTGTCAGGATATGTGTGTGAGGGCTTATGAATATGCTTTTCATTCTTCTACATCTGTTTGTTTCTCTATCTAGGTCTTCTGGTATGCGAATAAGTTTGGCGAAATGTGTGTGTAAATAATTGTGTTCCTGTATTGTGTGTATAGTCTGTATGATTAAGGAACCTCTCTATGTGTAGTAACATGTGTATGTGTGTGTGTTAGCGTCTATGTGTGTGTCAGTGTATGTGTGTGTGTGTTCATAATGCATATATTATTTGGTTCTGTAAATATGTCTCTGTTTCTAAGAATATTGTAATTTTTAACTTTAATTAATTAATTTATTCTCTTATATCCTGATGGTAGGCTCTTCTATCAGATCCTCCTTGTCACACTTTACATCCATCCCCACTACCCTACTCCGCAGAAAAGAGGATCCCTCTTACCCACTCACCCAAGCTCATCAACTGAATCAGGGCTTAGTATTTCCTCTTCCCTGGGGCCAGGTGAGAAATCTTCACAAGGCTGTCATGATCATACAGATTGCAACCGTGTCTTAATCTGAGATATCCTGATTGATCCTTATTATAGGGCACACATGAAGGCTGAGGTGCCAATTGGTTCTATATGTGTAGAGGTCCTAGGTCAAGTTTATGCATGATCCTCTGTTTTTTTCACACTCCACAAGAGCGCTCTGGACCCTGGTTAGCTAGCTATTTTGGCCTACTTGTGGATCTCTGATATTCTCAGATTCTTCTTTCCTCCCAACTTTTCCACTAGACTTCATACACTTCACCCTGTATTTGGCTGTGAATCTCAACATCTGCTTCAATCTACTTCTGGGTGTAGGGTCTCAGAGAACAGCTTTTCTAGGCTCCCATGTGCAAGCATAGAAGAATGTCATTAATAGTGTCAGGGTCTGGCTTTCTTCCATGGGGTAGGTCTCCTGTTGATGCAGGCATTGCTTGGACATCTCCTCAATATCACCACTATCCATATCCTTGCATTTCCCAAAGTCAGGGTAAATTTTGAGCTGTAGTTTTATTGGGTTGTTGGTGTTCCCTTACCTCCCTAAAGAGTCCTGTCTGGTCTCCATGACCCTTGCTACTAGAAGTCTCACCTAGACTCACTCCCATATCCTCCCAGAAGGCCTCCATGTCTTAGGCCTCCAGATTGTTGCAGAGATGTTAATTTTATTTATCCAGTTGCCTAATTGAATTTTTGTTCCTGGATATGTTCATTAAATTTGCATTTAAGATAAAGTCAGATTACACTGTCTGGATTCAAGAAAGGGATTATGCACTACAGTATACTATTTCTATTTCAGCTTTGTGACATTCTGAGGAATATCCACTTCACAAATCCAGTTGGTGACAGAGTGACTATGAACCAAAGAGAAAACATGCAGGAGGAATGTGACATTTTCTATATCTCCAATTTGCAACAAGGTCTTGAAATTAAGGTGAAGATTGGAAGTTTCAGCCCATATTTTCTGCATGGTCAACAGCTCCATTTATCTGCAGAGATGATGGAGTGGGCCATAGGAAGTACAAAGGTAGGTTTGGACTTATTGTACTGATTTACCTGACTCACCAGTAAACACTGTCATGTGTACACATTCTTATTTAGTGATATAAAATAGATTGTCAGATAAGGAATCAAAAGTTGTCCTATTATACTATGTCTCTTATTTTTGCTTTTTGAAGTGATATATTTATTAGTTCTTTGAACATTCCATTTCCACACAGTTACTTTATCATATCAGAGGTCTTTCTGGTTTCTAATAGGACTATAACACTGTCTATTACTACTGTTTAATATTACTTGCTCTAAAATGAGCAATAGTTTCTTGGTTCAAGTTTTATTACAACAGAGTGATTTTTCTGTTTCTGTTGGACCTCTGGCACAGATGTCAAAGATATTGAGGTTATTTTAAGGATGGAGAAAGAAAAATTATATATATATATATATATATATATATATATATAATTTTATTATGTAATACTGTTTAATTATTTTTACATTGAGCTTCTAAAGTCAAAATGTTGTATGTATTAATTAAAATTTTCATGAAACATGATAGATATTTTAAGAGTTATAAACTTGGTTTTTATTAAATTAAATTTTCTTTAACTGTTTTATTAATGGTTTATCTGTACCAGTGTCTATGAAATACTGGCACATGTATTGCATATGGACGCCAAGAAATGGTTCAGATTCTTGGAAACTTAAAACGGAATTTTGACTGAAAATGGGTTTTCAAAGTCTACCTTGGGTTGGCTTCATGAGCAATAATTATTACTGAAAATATTTCAACTCCCCAGTCCTGAGTGATACACTGGAGAAGAAACTTTTCTCGAGAATAATCTTGTTTAATGCCCTGAATTATGGTATGGTTATTAGTATAACCAATAATGGGATTTCCTTTTTACTTCTCTATATGAGGAGGATTGATAGTAATACAAATGTGGCTTTAACAAAAGAATGCTCACATGCTATATGCTGTGTATATTATAGGTCTGAATTCTGATGTGGGTGGTGTTAAGGTATTTACTTCAAATTACCCATTTCAAGGTTCATTAAATTTTAAAAGATTTAACTTCAGGAATGTCTTTAATTTTGATATCAAGTGATATGTCATATTGCTCAGAAAATATAAAATTACAGTAAATTATTTTCTTCAGTGTGATGAGAAAAGACTATCTAAGGGGAAAACATGGAACTTAAGGTGTAGCTACTGAAATACATATCAATTCTGTAGTAAGAAATGAAAACTCATATTTGTTATAACCACATCTAAGTAGAATATTACATATGCAACCACCAGAAGAGTATACAGAAGTCAAAACAATATAAAAAATGCTATGATCCCCCATATACATATCATAATGCAGAAAAATAAACATAAATATGAAGATATGGAAGCAAAGAACATAACTCCAATATTATAGAGTTAAATGAAAGAATGTTCAATGGCATATTAAACAACCAATTAATAATATTATAAGAGGATCCAAATGGCAGCAAAGATAATATATTCTGTCTGATCAGAGAGACTGAATCAAGGGACTCAGTTGAAAGATTTGTAACAGGAGCTGGAGTACCCTGCGTTAGAGGGGCTCACACTGTCTGAAAGATGGGTGGGTCTGACCTCAGTCCACATATAATGGTCCACAAAGACATCACTGTTTCCTGTGGGCATGTGCTCAGGCCCCAGAGACTGGATGTCTGTATGAGAGCTGGATCTACACTTTACATCTCAAACTCTGTGTCAGGGAGTAAACAGTGAGCTTCAGGGCACTAGAGTCTGATTCTTCAGGCTCAACTGAAATTTCAGGCTTTGGAGCACAGGAAAAGCTGACCTCAGATTCCCTTGCTAATCCACAGAAATATCCCAGGCACAAGTATGCACTTGTATGGTCTCCAAATCCACATACACTCAGCCCAGCCCTGTGCATTGCCACACAATCTCAAACTGAATTGTGTGTTATAGGCCCTAGAAAGAGAATTTAGAGTGGAAAGCAGAACCTGTAAAGAAAAGCAGCCCCAAAGCAATACAAGACAAGGAAGTAAGAATCTCAGGTGTAGAAGATACAATGGAATAATTTGATGAAACCATCAAAGAAAATGTTTTAAAATTCCTGAAGTAAAACATCCAAGGATTCAAGGAGAGCACTAAAAGATGAAACCAAAGAATAATAGGATTTGAGGAATGAGGAGATGCCAGAATCCAAACCCAGGATAATATTTTCAACAAAATAATAGAAGAAAAGTTCTTTGAAGAAGGAGATGCTTATAAGTATACAAGAGACTTACAGTGTACCATGAAGTGTAGAATATAAAATTAAATCATGTTGCTATATGATAATCAAAACACAAAATGCACAGAACAAAGAAAACAACCTTTAAAGCACCAAGAGAAAAAGGACAAGTAACTTACAACTGCAAACATATCAGAATCATATGAATTTCAGCAGAGGCCATGAAAGCCAGAGGGGCCTTGGCAGAGGTCTTACAACCCTAATAGTCTAGAGATGACAATCCAGATTACTATACCCAATAAAATGTTCAGTAACCATAGATGAAAAAAATTAGATATTGCATGAAAAAATAACTTAAAACAGTACCTATCAAATAATCCAGCCCTATAGTAGATGATAAGAGGAAAACTCCACACCAAAGAGCCTAAAGAAAACACAGGAAATAGATTACCACACTTTAGCAAAACAAAACCAGATAAACACACTACCACAAACATCAAAATAAAAAAACCTAACATCCACCGGTCATAAAAATATTTTTCTTTATTATTATTATTATTATTAATTTATGCAGATTACATCTGAATTTTATCCCCTTGCTTGTCCTCTCCTGTTCCACCCTTCTGTCCGCTTCACCCTATTCCCATCCATATGTCTTGGACAGAAGGGGAAATCTGCCACCACCATATGGTCACAGCCTATCATGTCTCATCTTCGTAGCCTTCCTATTCTTTCTCTGAGTGCTATAGAGCCTTCCCATTAAGGAGAAGTGGCCAAATATGTGCGACCAGAGTTCATGTCAGAGTCAATCCCTGCTCTCCATATGACTGTGGATAATGTCCTGTCCCTTGACTAGATCAGACTATGGGTTCAATATTTACTGTATCTGTTGTCTTTGGTTGGTGCAGTAGCTTGAAAAGGCCTGCTGGTTACAGACATGCCCATCAAGATGTTCTTCTTGTAGGTTACTAGGACCCTCTGGAAAATTCTATTTCTCTGTCCTCCTGTACTACTTGGACCTAGAGTCCTAATAGGAGGTCCCACATCTATGCAAATCTCTTGGTCAGTGAAGACATTCTGGTGACATCCCTGTAGGGGTAGTGTCATATTATATGTGAGTATATACCATGTGAGTCTTTCTTAGTCTGCATTAACTCACTCAATATGATCATTTCTAGTTCTATCCATTTGTCAACAAATTCCAGGACTTCGTTTCCTTTAAGGGCTGAGTAGTACTCCATAGTGTAAATGAAGAACAGTTTCTTTATCCATTCTTGGAGGGACATTTAGGTTGTTTCAAGATTCTGGCTATTATGAATGAGGCTGTTATGAACATGGCTGTGAGTATGTCCTTGTTATGTGGAGGAGCACGTCATGGGTGTATTCCAAAGAGTGGAATAGCTGGGTATTGAGGTAGGGCTATTCTAAGTCTTCTGAGAAAGCACCAGATTGATTTCCAAAGTTGTGGTACAAGTTTGCAATCTCACCAGCAATGAAGGAGTGTCCCCCCTTCTCCACATCCTCATCAGCATATGATGTAACTTTAGTTTTTGAACTTGGCCATTCAGATGGGTGTAAGATGGAATCTCAGGGTAATTTTGATGTGAATTTCTCTGATGACTATAGATGTTGAGCATTTCTTTAAGTGTTTCTTAACCATTCCATATTCCTCTGTTGAGAGGATGGTTTAACATATGAAAATCCATCAATGTAATCCACCATATAAACAAACTGAAAGAGAAAAACCACATGATCATCACTTTAGAGGGAGCAAAAGCATTTGACAAAATCCAACACCCATTTATGTTTAAAGTTCTGGAGAGATCAGGAATACAAGGCACTTTTCTAAACATCATAAAGGCTATATTCAGCAAACCAATAGCCAACATTAAATTAAATGGAGAGATACTCAAGGAAATCCCTCTAAAATCGGGGACCAGACAAGGCTGCCCACTTTCCCCATACCTCTTCAATATAGTTCTTGAAGTTCTAGCCAGAGCAATAAGACATCAAAAGGAGATCAAGGGGATCCAAATGGGAAAGGAATAAGTCAAATTATCCCTATTTGCAGATGATATGATAGTGTATATAAGTGACCCCCAAAATTCCACCAGAGAACTCCTACAGCTGATAAACACCTTCAGCAAATTGGCAGGATAGAAAATAAACTCAAAAAAGTCAGTAGCTTTCCTATATACAAATGACAATCAGGCAGAGGAAGAAATTAGGAAAATTACTCCCTTCACGATAGCCACAATCAATATAAAATATCTAGGAATAACCCTAACCAAGCAAGTCAAGGACATATTTGAAAAAAACTTTAAATCTCTGAAGAAAGAGATTGAAAATGACATCAGAAGATGATGGGATCTACCTTGTTCGTGGATCGGGAGAATTAACATAGTAAAAATGGCCATTTTACCAAAAGCAATTTACAGATTCAATGCAATCCCTATCAGAATACCTACAAAATATTTTGAAGATATTGAAAGAACAATTCTCAACTTCATATGGAGAAACAAAAAGCCCAGAATAGCAAAAACAATCCTATACAATAAAAAATCCTCTGGAGGAATCTCCATACCTGATCTCAAGCTGTACTATAGAGCAACAGTAATTAAAACAGCATGGTACTGGCACAGCAATAGGCTAGTAGATCAATGGAATCGAACTGAGGACCCAGAGATGAATCTGCACACATTTGGTCACTTGATTTTTGACAAAGAAGCCAAATCCATTCAATGGAAAAACGACAGCATCTTCAACAAATGGTGCTGGACTAACTGGATGTCTACATGTAGAAAAATGCAATTAGACCCCTATTTGTCACCATGCACAAAAATCAAGTCCAAGTGGATTAAAGACCTCAACCTAAAACCAGAGACATTAACCCAATTAGAGGAAAAAGTGGGGAAGAGTCTGGAACACATAGGTACAGGAGACAACTTCCAGAATAGAACACCAACAGCCCAGGCATTGTCAACAATTAATAAATGGGACCTCATGAGGCTGAGAAGCTTCTGTAAGGCAGGTGACGCTGTCAAGAGAACAAAGCGACAGCCTACAGACTGGAAAAAAATCTTCACCAAACCTTCATCTGACAAAGGTCTAATATCCAAAATATGTAAAGAACTCAAGAAATTAAACACTACCAAACCAAATAACCCAATAGAGAAATGGGGCTCAGAACTAAACAGAGAATTCTCAACAGAGGAATATCAAATGGCCGAGAAACACTTAAAAAAATGCTCGACCTCCTTAGTCATCAGAGAAATCCAAATCAAAACGACAAAGAGATTCCATCTTACCCCCATCAGGATGGCTAAGATCAAAAACTCAAATGACACCACATGCTGGCGAGGATGTGGAGAGAGAGGAACACTCCCTCATTGCTGGTGGGAATGCAAACTAGTACAACCACTTTGGAAATCTATCTGGCGCTTTCTCAGAAAAATAGGAATAAGGCTTCCTCAAGACCCAGCTATTCCACTCCTTGGAATATACCCAGAAGATCCACTACCACACAACGACATATGCTCAACCATGTTCATAGCTGCCTTATTCATAAGAGCCAGAACATTGAAACAGCCTAAGTGTCCCTCAGTAGAAGAATGGATAAAGAAACTATGGGATATTTACACTATGGAATACTACTCAGCTAATAAAAACAAGGAATTTCCGAAATTTGTGGACAAATGGATTGAACTAGAAATTATCATAATGAGTGAGTTCACCCAGAAGCAAAAAGAGTCAAATGGTATATATTCACTTATATCGAGACACTAGTCCAAGGGGTATGCCGCCATGAAATACTTTACCGACCAGGAAAGTGGGTCAGAGAGGAGGACATCCTATTGAGACTTTAGGTGTGAGAAGCCTGGGAGAATGAGGAAATAGAAGGATCCAGAGGGTCCTGGAAAACTACAGGCGGGTCTGGGCCCTGGGGTCCTCCTCAAACTATGGTACCAGCCAAGGAAAATATAGGCAGTAAATTTCGAACCCCTATCCAGTCTAGCCGATGGACAGGAGATTCTCCACCATTAAGTGGAGAAGGAGATCTGACTTTCATACAAACTCTGGTGCCCCATATTGGACCATGTCCCTTGGATGGGAGGCCTGGTGGCACTGAGAGGAAGGATTATAGGTCACCAAGAAGAGACTCGATACCCTAGGAGCATATACAGGGGGAGGAGGTCCCCCTCAGTCACAGACATAGGGGAAGGGAGTAGGGGGAAAGCAGGAGGGAGGAAGGAAAGCGAGGATACAAGGGATGGGCTAACAATTGAGATGTAGTATGAATAAATTAATAAAAAAGGAAAAAAATTGTGTAGGTATTTTGATAGGGATTGCAGTGAATCTGCAAATTGCCTTTGGGAAAATGACCATTTTTACTGTCTTAATTCTCCCTATCCATGAACAAGAGAGATATTTCCATCTTCTAATATCTTCTTCAATCTCCTTCTGCATAGATTTGAAGTTTTTTTCAAACAAGTCTTTCAGTTGCTTAGTTAGTGTTATTCCTATTTATGTTATATTTATTGCTTGTGACTATTTGGAAGGGTGTAGTTTCCGTAATTTCTTTTTCAGCACTCTTGTAATTTGTATACAAGAAGCCTACTGAATACTTTGAGTAAATTTTGTATTCAGCCACATTGCTGATGGTGTTTATCAGCTGTTGGAATTCTCTCTGGGAATTTTGTGGGTCACTTATGTACACTATCATATCATCTGTGAATAGGGATAATATGACTTCCTCCTTTCCCACCTGTATCCCCTTGATTTCCTTTTGTTGTCTTGCTGCCTTGGTTAAAAATTCAAGAACTATATTGAAGAGATTTGAAGAAAGTGTGCAGCCTTGTCTGGTCCCTTATTTTAGAAGAATTTCCTTGGGTTTTTTTCTATTTAATTTTATATTGGCTATTGGCTTGCAGAATATAGCCTTTATTATGTTAGTTATGTGCCTTTTATCCTTGATCTTTCCAAAACTTTAAACATGAATTGGTGTTGAATTTTGTTGAATCGTTTTGGCACTTCGAATGTGATGATCATGTGTTTTTTTCCTTCATTTCTTTATATGGTGGATTACATTGATGGATTTCTGTATATTGAACCATCCTTGCATGCCTGAAATGAAGCCTTCTTTGTCATGATGAATGATATCTTTGATGTGTACTTGAATTCAGTTTGCAGTATTTTATTGATTTGGAAATTGTGCTTCAAGCTGGGTATGGAAGGAAATATCTTAAACCCCAACAACACGGAGGCTGATGCCAGAGAATACTAAGTTGGGAGCCATTTGGGCTATATAGCCAAGACTGCCATCAAGCCTGACCATCTGAAATCCATCCCAGTACTCACTCGGCAAGTCATCTGCCATCCTCCGAGTCCATGAATGGGCACTCATGCAATCACATTACATAAATAAATAAACATAAAATATTATGTAAAATAGATATATTTGTTTTTAAATTCTCAGCACACACCAGCAAATACTTATTGTGAAGATAATTAAATGAACAACTGAATGTAATCTAAGCCTCTTCCACCTCTCTTATTAGTCCCCTCACAACCCAGTTTTATACTTTCATCATCTAATTCCAATCATGCGTCAGTCATTTAAAACTGAGGATATGAAACTGAATATCTTAAAGAAAAATGTACTTCATTGTACAAAAATCTCTCTTGAGCCAAATTTTCAATCTAAATTTTATTGGAACAAGAGGAGACAGGTGCAGAGTGAGATAGGAAGTTACATCACCAATTAATAGCCTGTGGGGGAGGGTGATACTCTGGAATTCAGCTGAAGGCTAGAAAACAGAGAAGAGGGCATAGTAAAGGTGAGAACAGTTGGGCCAGGCTCAGAAGAAAGACTTATTACCCTGCATGTATTTTCTGAGGCTAGCTAATGCTGGGCAGTGTGTTCACACAGAGACACAGGGAGGATGTTGTGGGAAAGAGATTTTCACCATCCAGCCTGGTGATGGTGATTGTCTTCATTATCTTAAGTCCAATCAGTATTTGATGGACTCTATGAGGTGCAATCTGTGTTATTCCCATTGTCTCATTCGATATCCAAGTGGGACAAGGGAGCTGGAAAGTTCCTGGGTCAAGATCAGCATTGTCCAAATGAAAGAGAACATGACACACATATGTAATGACAAACTTTCTAATTATTAGGGTGGGAAATACAAAATTAAATAATTTATCTCATTTTATCTCAATATGAAAAATTAAGGATCTAAAGGAATATCTGCTTGAACAGAGCGACCATGTTTGATTCCAAGCACCCATTCCAGCTCCAGTGGATGTGACACCTCAGGCTTCCATGGGCACTTATGTGCACATATTGGCATATAGGCACATGTAACTACAAATAATAGAAAAGAATTTATTATATAATACACGTAAGTAGATAAAAATGTTAATGAGATAGTTTGTGTTCTTTTTCTCATCTTTCAAAATAACTGTGTATTTTATACTCACAGCACATTGCAATTCAGGTAAGTCCATTTGGACCAGTGAAATGGTTCAGCGAGTATAGGAGCTTGCCACCAACCTAACAACCAGAGATCAATCCCAAGGCCCCATATGGTGAAGGGAGAAAGATGACCTCTCAAGTTGTCACTTGACCTTCACACATGGTCCATGGTGCAAACACATCCTCACACATATACACACAAATATAAATATTAAATAAGGACAGATACACTCCTTTTTAGGTGCCCCATAGCCATATTTAGGCTAGTGATTGCCACACTGAACAATCTAGGTAAAGACCCTCTCATTCCCTCAACTGAGTGAAAAGTGAGGAATAGCATCTGTCTTTCCAGGTAGCATTTCAATTAGTAAAAGTTCAAGGTTATAAGTCAGGTATATGTTTTCATATTTGTCATTAAAAACCTATTGCTAATGACTGTGATATTCAAGTGTCTTCCCTGTGCATGCGATGGTGGCAATCTGTCAGGATGTAGCAGTTGTTCATCTCATTAAAAGTTCCAGAACAATGTATGATTTTCCCCTAAGGTGCTGACCATGGCTCATCTCTTTAACAAAAAAAAAGTACCTTTATGATCTGTGATTATCTGAAAACCCTGTATACTTGAAATGTTGATATGTCAGCTGCCTCCAATGCTTCGACTCACTAGAGAAAAGCCCTGAGGGAGATGGTATACCTTGTCCCGATTGCACTGTTGTCTCTTTGAAGAAAGACGTCCGACCTGCTAATGTGTCAGGGAGCCTGGTTGCCAAGATCAAAAAACTAGAGCCAGCACTGAATCATATTCTAAAAATGAACCCAAGGATGAAATCTTTCAAGGTATGAAGTCTGCAAATATCTCTAAACACATAAGGTGCTCTGGGGAAAACAACTTCCCAACATCTTCCTGTTAAACGTTGAACAATAGCTAAAACAAGTGACTTAAAATTTCACTCTTCCTCAAGCACAGAAGCTATAAATTCTCTGACTATGACTGTGACTGTCTCAGAATATTGTCTGCCTCTGCCTCCCAAGTGCTGAGACTAAATAGTATGCACCATCACAAAACACCCATCTAGACCTTATTTTATTTTTATTAAATGTGTATGAATGTTTGCCTGCATGTATGTGTTGGTGGTTGGTCTGATGTATTTTGATGCTAATTAATAAAAAGCCATCACACATGGGCAGGGGAGGTGGGATAGGTGTGGCTAAGGTTCCTGGGCTTGGAGACACAGGAAGAACCTTAGGAAGAGGACAAACCTGAGAGAGAGAGGAGAGAACTAGGTCTTGCCATTATGGGTTAGATGATGCAGAGGCAGATGGACAGTACGGATGGAGATTTGGCCCAGATCAAGAACATTAACAAGAATATGGGATTATCGAAGGGAGGTAGCTTGATAGAAATTATTAGAAGCAGATGGCATGGGCTTGGTGCAGGTATAGTATACCACTATGGGAAGTAGGTTAGAGGATTAATATCTGCCCTGCCACAGGGTAACTCGGGCTATTTTAAAATATATCAGTTGTCTGTGTCTGTGATTTGGTTTAATGCTAGCATGTTAGAAAGTATGCTGTAACAATAATTATAGGACTGATAATAAACATTATTAGGCTGTACTTGGTAAGTAACAGTAAATTGGCACCCAACATGGTAGGCCTAATAGTATTGATTGTTTTACCCCATTGTGTATGTATTTATGTATGTTCAACACATTCATACCTGTCTGTGCATGGAAGCCAGAACAAGGAAATTGGTTCCCCTGAAACTGGCATTACAGGAGACTGTAAGCCATTATGTGAGTGCTCAAAACTTCATCTCGGTCTCTATAGGAACAGCAAGTGCTCTTTAATAATGAGCCTCTCTCCAACCTATCCTCCTGAAAAATTTTAAGGAAATACAATGTTTAGGTGGTACACTAGTTAGTACTTTACTATCCACTATAGTAGCTAACCAATAGCTATTGGATACTTGGAATGTGGTCTGTATAATAATGATACTTTGAAAAATCATAGGTAAGGTATACTATAACAATATTAATTGTTCATAATGCTTTTTAATTTTTTTCAATTACATTTATTTTTGTGTTGGTACACACACACACACACAGACACAACATGACAGTATGTGTATGTGGAGGTGAGAGGAAATCTTGTGAGAGTCAATTTTCTCCTTCTACCATAAGGGACCCTGGGCTCACACTCATACCATCCAGCTTGCAGAGCTAGCTTTTACTTGCTAAGCCATGTTACCAGCCCTCATATTATTTTTGATGTATTTATGAGAAAATCTATAATATGTGTTCATGTTGAGGTTATTTTGACAACACTAGCCCAGAGAGTAGTTTGTGTATAAATTATAGAAATACACCAATATAATCCATCATATAATCAAACTTTAAAAAAAAGAACATGAACATCTCCTTAGATGCCATAAAATCATTTTTAAAAACCCATCACCCATTCATGCTAAATTCTTAAAAATATCAGGAATAAAAGCACATATCTAGACATACTAAAGACAATATAAAGCAAGCCAATAGCCAACATCAAACTGATTGAAAAGAAAGTTAAGTCAACTACACAGAAATCAGGGACAAGGAAAGGCTGTCTACTCTCTGTATCTTTTGAACATAGTTCTTGAATTCTTATCTGGCACAATAAGACAACAAAAGGAGAAGAAAATATTACAAGTTGTAAAGGGAGTAGTCGAAGTATCACTATCTGTACATGATATCATAGTAAACATAAGTGACCCAAAACATTACGCCAAGAAAATCTTTTAGCTGAAAAACACCTTCATCAATGTGGCTAAATAAAAAAATCCATTTTAAAAAAGCAGTAATCCTACTTTATATAAAATACAAACAGGCAGAGAAAGAAATTAGGTAACACGACACTTTTCATAATAGCCACGAAAACATAAAATAACTCTAGCCAAGCAATTGAAAGCCCTGTTTGAATAAAACTTCAAGTGTGAGGAAAGAAATTGAAGAAGGTATCAGAAGATAGAAAGATCTCCATGCTCATGGATCCTTAGGATTAGCATAACAAAAATGACCATCTTATGAAAAGCTATATACACTTTCAATGCAGTTCTAATAAATACAAACACAATTCTTTACAGAACTTGAAATAAAAATTTTCAAATTCATTTCGAGAAAACAAAAGCACCCAAATAGCAAAATATCAACCCCAAACAACTAAAGATTATCTCGAGGTAAATTCACCCCTGATCTCAAGCTATACTATAGAGCAACAGTAGTAGAAACTGCATGTATTGGCATAGAAATATACCACTTGATCAGTGGAACCAAACTAAAAACCATGAAATAAATTCACACACCATGGATATTTTAAATTTGAAAAAGAAGCCAAAATCACTAATGGAAAAAAGACAGCATCTACAACATATGGTGTGCTACTTATTGGATGTCTACATGTAGAAAAATGCAAATAGATCCATATTTATCACACTGCACAAAAGTAAAGTGCAGGTAGATTAAAGACCTCAACATAAAACCATACACACTAAATATTTTAGAAGTAAAATAGAGGAAGAACCTTGAGCTGATTGTCAAGGAGATAACTTCTTGAATAGAATGCCAATAGCTAAGGCTATAAGATCAGCAATTGATAAATGGGACATCATGTAACTGAGCACTTCTGTAGGACAAAGGACACTGTCCACAGAGCAAAGTAACAGCCTAAAGACTGAAAAAAGATCTTCACAAAACAGACATCTGACCAAGGGATAATTTCCAAAATATATAAATAAATCAAGAACACAAATGCCACCAAAACCAAAAAGCTAGATCAAAATGAGGTATTGAACTAAACAGAATTCTCAATAGAGAAATATTGATGGCTGAGAAACACTTAAACAAATCCTTAAAGACCCTAGTTATCAGGAAAATGCATATCAAAACCACTCTGAGGTTCCACCTTACACCTCTCAGAATGTCTAAGGTTGAAAACCTCAAGTGATTGAGCCTGCTGTAAAGGATGAGGAGAAAGAGGAACACTCCTCCATTGCTGGTGGGAATGCAAACTTGTATAACCACTTTGGAAATCAATATGGCTATTTCTCAGAAAACTGGGAACAGTGCTACCTCAAGTGTCAGCTATACACTCCTGGGCATATATCCAAAGGATGCCCCAACATACAACAAGGACATTTTGCTAGAGTATGTTCATAGCAGCTTTATTCATAAGATAGAATCTTGAAACAGCATACCTGTCCACAACTGAAGAATGGATAGAGAATCTGTGGTAAATTTAAGTCAGGTTTTAAAAACAAGGAAGTCTTGAAATTTGCAGACAAATGGATAAAACTAGAAATGATCATTGTGAGTGAGTTAACCCAGACCCAGAAAGACACACATGGCATTTACTCACTTACAAGTGGATATTAGCCAATTAGTACATTATAACCACACTTGAATACAGAAACTTAAAGAAACTAAAGGACAAGGAGGGTCTGAAGCAGGATGTTTAACTTTCACTCAGAAGAACAAATAAAATAGACTCCTGAAGCAGGTGAAGAAAAAGAACAAGATTCTACCATAAAAGTGGTCTGAAGAACTCCATCCAGTAGGAGACCTAAGCAAATGCTGAGACACACAGCCAAACATTTCTGTGGAGCACAGAGACTCCTATGTAAGAGTTGTGGAATAGAGGGACCTGGAGGGTCAGGAGATCCACAAAGAGAAAAATTGAGCACACAAACCTGGGTGAAGGAAGGGGATGCTGAAGAGACTGATGTACCAACCAAGGACAATGATGGGGAGGACATAGACAATCTGCTCAGATGTAGTAGATAGGCAACACAGTCTCCTTATAGGTTCCATAATTTGAAAAGTAGGAACTACTACTGACATGGCCCCCACATGTTCATCAATTCCCCCTGATTGCCTGGCAAGCCAGGTAACAGAGGAAAAAGATAGTGCTAGTCCAGCTGAAACCTGATATCCTCAGGGTAGATGTTAGGAGAGAAGTGCTCCCCTTTCTGAGGAGTATGGGAGGGAAATCCAGAGGGAGAGAGACGGCATGAGGGAGTGGATACAATCATGTTGTAAAGTGATATTTCTTAAAGAAAATCTCCTTTCTTTTTATTCTAAAGAACAGATTCAGTCTGCCCCTGGTTGGATTCTCTCAGAGGACAGGTATAAGAAGCTACTATTGTGAGCTCAGCTTAGTATCACTAATAATGTCAGTGGATGGCTCTCTCCAATGACGAGAGTCTCAGGTTTGGCCAAATAATGGTTAGACACTCTTCCAATATCTTTTTTACCTTTATACCTACACATGTTTCAGACAGGGTAAATTTTGGCTTAAAGTTTTTGTGGGTGGATTGGTGCATCAATCCCTCCAACTGACAAAGGGCTAATATCCAAAATGTATAAACAATACAAGATATTTATCACAATCAAATCAAACAATCCAATTCAAATTGATATAGGCCTAAATAGAGAATTCTCAACAGAGGGATGTAAAATAGTTAGGAAGGGTTCAACATCATTACACATAAAAAATACAAATCAAAATGACTCTGAGATTTCCTCTCATATATGTTAGAATGGCTAAGAACAAAAATTCAAGTGGCTTCCCTTGCTGGTGAAGATTTGGAGAAATAGTATAAACACTTTTACATTGCTGGTGGGAGTGAAAACTTGTACAATCATTTTGGATATAAATCTTGTGCTTTTTCAGAAAATTGGGAATAGTGCTACCTCAACACCCAGATATACCTCTCCTAAGCATATACCCAAATATGCTCCACAACACAAGGACAATTCACAACTATGTTCGTAGTAGCTTCATTTGTAATAGCCAGACTCAGGAATACACCAAGATGTTCCTCAACAGATGAATGGATAAAGGCACTGTGGTACATTTACATCATAGAATACCAGTCACCTATTAAAAACATGGAAATCTTGAATTTTTCAACCAAAGGTGTGGAATGAGAAATGATCATTCTGAGTGAGGTAATCCAGACCCAGAAAGACATGCATGGTATCTACTCACTTATAAACTGGTATTATCCATATAAGAAAAAATACTACATACTACAATCCAGAGACCTAAAGTAGCTCAATAGCAAAGAGGAGGCTATGTAGTTTTCTTAATTCACATCCAGGACAGCAATTAGAATAGATATCAGAAGCACATGGTGAGAGAGAAGAGAACTTAAGCCTGCCATAGACAGCCTCTGAAAGACTCCACACATCAGGGGATCAAAGCAAATGCTGAGACTCACAGCCAAACGTTGGGCAGAGTTCAGCATGTCTTATGGAAGAGTTGAGAGTAGAAAGACACAGAGGGGACTGGAGATACATATCTCAGAAGGAGACACATATCTCCAACAAATCTGGTTCCATGGCTGCATGCAGAGATGAATGTACCAATGAAGATTACGCATATGGAAGACCAGACTCCCGGCTCAGTGTAGTCAATAGGCAGCTCAGTCTTCTTGTACGCCCCTAAAATGGGTACTAGTGTGAGTATTTCATATGGACTCTGTTCCCCTTACCATGCTATAGAGGAAGAGGATGTAGGCGGCCTATTAAGACTTAATTGGCTAGGATCATATAGTAGGGGAGGAGGGATTCCCTATTTCTGAAGACTAGGGGAGAATTTGTTGGGAGAGTGGAACCAGAAAGAGATGGAGGGTTAACAATCAGGATGTAAAGTGAATAAATGTAAGATATTAAAATTTAAAAAGATAATGTCATATTTGACCACGTTCCCTGGATCGGGATGCCTGGTGGCACTCAGAGGAAGGATACCAGGTGACCAAGAAGAGGCTTGATACCCTATAAGCATATACGTGGGGAGGAAATCCCCCTCAGTCACAGTCATATGGGAGGAAAGTAAGGGGAAAATGGGAGGGAGGGAGGAAGGAATGGGTGGAAACAAGGAATGGGATAACAATTGAGATGTAATATGAATAAATTAATTAAATGTATTATTCAAATTTAAAAAGATAGTAAGAATTAATGAAACAAAATGCAGTTTCTTTGAGAAAATCATCAAGATAGCCAACACTTAGTCAATTAATTAAAAGGCAAAGAGATAATATTCAAATTAACAAAATCTGAAATGATGAGGGGAACCT
Source organism: Acomys percivali (assembly GCA_907169655.1). Classification (NCBI taxonomy): domain Eukaryota; kingdom Metazoa; phylum Chordata; class Mammalia; order Rodentia; family Muridae; genus Acomys; species Acomys percivali. The sequence continues at coordinate 128,391 of CAJRSG010009149.1, forward strand.
AAAAATAGACACTAAGGAAACCTAAGGGATTATTAGGTTATTACTGTAAAAGTTAATGCTGTCTGAAACTGAAAAATCTAAATGAAATTAATGGTTTTCTTGATTGATTACATTTGCCAAAGATGAATTATGCTCATGATAAGAATCTAAATACTCCAATACAGCTTAACAAATTAGAAACATTCATAAAGATCTCCCAATCAAAATGAAGCTAGGAACAGATGGTTTCAGTGTAGAATACAACCAAACTTGTAAAAAAGAGGCAATACCAATCCTCATCAATCTTGTCCACAAAATATAAAGAGAAGGAATATTGCCATTCTCATTCTATGATGTTACATTCACTTCAAAACCTAAACTAAACAAGGATTCAACCATGGAAGACATTTTCAGACCCAAATCCCTTATTAACATTCACGCAATTACACTCAATATAATACTTACAAATAAAGTCCAGGAAAACTTCAAAAACCTCATAGACAATGTTGAAGTCATCTTCACACCTGGGACGTAGGAATGGTTCAACAGTTGAAAAGAGCTCAACGTAATTCACCATATAAACAAATTGAAAGACAAAAGATACACACTCATAGCATTCGATGTTTAAAAATCCTTTGAGAAAGTCCAACACTATTTCATGTTTAAACACTTGGAGAGATCAGAAATACTAGCTCCATACGTAAACATAGTAACAACAAAATGCAGCAAGCCATTAGCTAACATCAAAATAAAAGGACAGACACTTAAAACAATTGCAGTAAAGTGGAGTCAGTACAAAACTGCCCATCTTTTCATATCTGTTCAACATAGAATTTGAAGTCCTAGCTTGGGCAATAAGAAACTGGAAAGAAAGAAGCTAAAGTATTGCTATTCCTAGATGATATGATATTATATGTAAGTGACCCAAAATTTATACCAGATGACTCTGAGAGCTTAGCAACACTTTCACCACAATGTATGGATATAAAAATAAGTTTCAAAATTATAGCCATCTTTTTACATAAGAGAAATGTATTGGGGAAACAACACTATTCGAAATAGTCACACATATTATAAAATATCTTGGTATAACTCTAACCAACAAAGTGAAAATCCAATAATATAATAACTTTAAGACTGAAAAAAATGAAAAATAGATGAGAAGATAGAAATATCTTACATGTTCTTGGATCAGTAGGATTAACATAGTCAAAAGGGGCATCTTACTGAATGGAATCTACAGATTCAATGCGTTTCCCATTAATATCAACCGAATTCCTCACAGACATTGAAAGAGCAATTCTCAAATTTGTATGTAACAATAAAAGAAAGCTCTGGATAGCAAAAACAGTATTGCACAATAAAAGAAATTATGGAGGTATCATTAGCCCATATTTCAGGTTGTACTACAAGCAATAATAATAATAATAATTGCATGTTATTGGAACAAAAAGAGACAAGTTGAGCAATAGAATCAAATGGAAGACCCAAAATTAATCCCACTCAACTATGGCCACTTGATAAGGACAGGGAAGCCTTAATCATATTATGTAAAATAAAAAAGAACATCTTAAATAAATGGAGGTGATCTAATCTGGTGTTTATATACAAGAATGCCAATAAATCCTTATATATCATCCTGCACAAAATAAAAGTCCAAGTGTATCAAGAACTCAACTTAATACCAGATAGGTGAAATCTAATAGGAGACAATGTGGGGATGAGCCTGGAACTAATCGGCACATGAAACAACATCCTGAACAGAACAACAAAACCTCAGGGACTAAGATAAAAAATTAGTAATTTGGACTTTATGAAACTGAAAAGTGTTTGCAAGTTAAAGGAAACTATCAATTGCACAAAGAGGCAGCCTACTTAATGTGGAAAGATTTTTACCAAATCCACATCTGATTGAGGTCTAATATCCAAATATATAAAGAAATCAAGATACAAGATATTTAAAAACAAAATAAAACATTATAAAAATAGGTTATAGATCTTAACAAAGAATTTTCCATAAAGGGATCTCAAATGGCTGAGAAACAATTAAAGAATGTACAATCTCCTTAGCCAGCAGAGAACTTAATATTCAAACAACTTAAAGATAGAATCTTACACTTGTCACAATGAGTAAGATGAAAGAAAAAAAAAACAAGTAACAGCATATGATGTAAAGGGTAAAAAATAAAGGGAAGACTGCACCATTGCTGGTCAGAATGAAATTTTGTACATTCACTGTAGGAATCTATATTTCAATTTGTCAAAAAGTTGGGAGTAGATATCTCAAGTTCCATTTATATCATTCTTGGGCATAAGAAATGTTAATGGATCTTTATATCATGATATTTACAAATGGATCATGAGTGAGGTAGCCTCCATGAAAAAGATAAATATAGTATGTATTCACTTGTAAATTGATATTAGCTGTTAATTAAATAATAATCAAGCTGTAAACTATAGACCCAGAGAGGCTTGGGAAGGCTCAAGGAGATATGTTAGAGAGGGAAATAGAATCAATTTTGTGGATTACTGGATAAAGTGGGTTGGGAGGGTGTAGAGAGGCCTGCCAATGTCAGGGTTAACTTGAAGCACACAACAAGAGATGGAGCCCATGTCCTCCACTGTCTGAATGGCCAGGAACCAGACTGGTTAGTTCAGAGACCTAAGGTAAAATGAAACATGACTGGCAAAAAGAAAATAAGAAAGAAAAAACAATAAAATTATTCCCAATAATGTTCTGCTATATTAATAGGCCCTTCTCCAGCCAACATAAGAGAGGCTTCCTCCAGCAGCAGATGAGAGCCAGTGCACAGACTCACACCAAGACATGAGTGAAGACTAATTTGGTTGCAAACAGTTGCATCTCCCTTGGAGATCAGCGAGCATAGCTGAAGAGGGGGAGGAAAGACAGCAGACAGAGGGAATGGAGGACACCAGGAGAGCACAGAACATTGAATCGCCTAAGCAGATCTCACTCACATGGGCTCACAGAGACTTAAGCAGCAAGAAAATGCCACTTTGGATCTTCACCAGCTCCTCTAGGTACAAGCTATGGCTGTTCACTTGGTGTTTTTGTGAGACTCCTAACAGCAGGAGATGTTTCTCTGGCTCATTTGCCTGCTCTTTGAACTCTATCCTTCCTATTGCTTTGCCTTGTCCTCCCTCTGTATTAGGGCTTTTAGTTCAGGGGTAGTATACTTATTTCACATACACATGACTTGGAGTTTGTCTCCAGTCATGTGAAAATGGGCATTATTACATCAGAGTTTCTAGGGAATTTTGGAATTTGTGCTTCAAGCTGGGTTGGTGGGAAATATCTGAAATCTGGGGAGGCTGATGGCAGAGAATCTAAAGATGGGTGCCAGCATTGGCAATACAGCCAAGACTGCCATCAAGCCTGAAGCCCTGATTTCCATCACTAGACTCACACTGCAGAAAGACAGGACCAAATAACCAAGTCTATGAAGTGGCACACATGCATACACATTACATAAATAAATAAAGGTACAATATTATGTTTAATATTTGTATTTGTTTTTAAATGTAGGGCACACAAAAACAAGTGATTATTGTAAAGATGATTAAATGAACAATTGAATGTAATCTAAGCCTCTTCCACTCTCTCATTATTCACCTCCATCTCCCAGTTTTGTTTTCTTATCCTCAAGTTCTAATCACCCATCACTTATACAAAAAAAATGAGAAAATAAAAGTGACCATATTGAAGAAAATGTTTTTCATCAAATAAAAATTTTACTTAATCAACCGTTTAAATATGAACATGGTTATATTGGGATGAAGAGATGTCACAGAGGTCAAGAGAACTGGCTGGATTTCTAGAGGTCCTGAGTTCAATTCCCAGCAATCTCATGGTTGTGTATAATCATCTGCAATGGGATCTGGGGCCCTCTTCTGGACTTCAGGGATACATGTAGGCAGAACACTATGTACATAATAAATAAATAAATAAATATTTAAGAAAAATCTGATCAGAATCAGAAGATGAAGGTGGGGATTTAGATATGTAGGGGCATCATCAATAAATACCTGTGGAGATGGCTATTACTCTGGAATTCAGCTGGAGTCCAGAAGACACAGAGGAGTGCAGAGGAGAGGTGAGCATGATTAGGAAACTTCCTCTTCATTTATCAGCTCAATACCAAGTTGGAGGAAAATGATGTCCTGGTGACTCCAGCTAAGATAACCTTCCAGCAGGGCACATGAAGACTGAAGAGGCCAACCTCTATTTAGTTTGCATTCTTAGTAGTGAGTCCAAAACAGAAACAAACACAAAAAATAATTTCATCCAAAATTTTCCCTGTCTGCAAGATGTGACAAAATAAAAAGCAAGGAAAAATTAATTAAATGTCCAAGTAATTCATAGTAACACCATGCATGAGAGCCAACCTCTGACACTATTAACAATACTCTAATATATTCACAGACAGAAGCTTATCATAGCTGTCCTTTAAGAGGATCAACCAAGAAATCAATTGAAATGAATGCTGAGAGTAACATTGAAACATCTGGGAAAGCACACAGTTTGTGGAAAAGTAGAAAGAAAGAAGGCCTTGGAGGGGATACTAGCTCCACAGGATGACCAACAGAGCCAAGGAATATGTGGCAAAGGGGGTTTGATGAGACTGCAACATCAGCCAGGGGCCATGTATGGACTGTACTTATGCCTGAAAATGGCTGAAGGTATTGGGATGTGGGTGAGAGGTGAAAGCAGTATTTAGAAAAATACAGAAGAAATTGCGACAGTTATTGAAGAAATTGAGCAAGCACAAACTCAAATGACATAGAATCAAAGGGAGGATTTTCAACTGAGTAATAAAATCAGTAGTAAGATTAATACTAGATATGGATGACAGAGAGAAAAATGCTTGGTAGGTACCTGACATGTATGAGTGACTGCTCTGTAAGGTAACCCACTAAATTGTATGAATTTCTAAATAAATAAATAATAATTACTACACACTAAAACTGGATACCATGCTCCATATCACATAGTGGAAATTTCACTTGCCAGCTTAAGAGATGCCTTTTTCTGTCTTCCTAGGAAAGCCTTCTCTGGTCACTTTCCTTCCTATCCATGTCTTAGCACTTCAGGAGAGCTCATCACAGAACCACAGGTCATGTATAAGTTAAATGATGTTTCTTAACTATACAACAAGACACAGAGAAATACACAAAACATTTGTTCATCTCAAATGCTAAATATGCTATATCAGCACAAAATCTGACGATTTTCTGCACTTGTCCTGCTTTTCTTGAACTCTGTATGCATTTCAACAGGCTCATGAACGTGAACTAACTCATCAGTAGATGAACAGAAAAATTACATAAGGGTTTACAGATTAAACACAGTATTCATTCCCAGTTGTTATTTGCTTCTAAGATCATCTAGACAATACTTCCTCACAGCCATGACTGGAATGTAAAATGAGAAAAAGGAATGTAGTGAATCAAAAATAATGTGAGAGAAGTGGGTCAGCACACAGCATTGAATTTGAAAATGGAGAATCTGGGAGGGAGATAATGATCTAGAAGTCAATATTCAACTTACATTCCCATGAACAATGAATGGTTGGGTGTAGGACTGCTTGGTATATTTTAGGATTTGAAACAAGGTACACAGATCTGATGTCCTCTCTTGATGTTGCTGAACCTTTAAATATCAACCTTTAATTTGTAAACAAGATAGATAATTTTTGATATAGCAATACTGAGTAGATTACTGTATTGGACCTGCTAACTGATTTTTAAGAAAATGGAAGCAAAGGCTTTGTTTGGATAATCTGTACCAGTGCAAAGTGTAGCATATTCCCAAATATGCTTGCTTTTTGAGTCTCAATTGCTCTAAATGTGTATGGCCTCTCTCTGAATTGGATTTTACAATACAATTCCCAATGTGTCCCCATGAATTGGAGTGTTGTAAGTCTTTCCGTAACCATTTCTGCATGTCTAACTGTTGATCATCTCACACAATATGCTGAGATCATTTATAATTTTACTCACATAATGATTTTGTTAGGACATTCCAAGGAACAAATTTGAACAAAAGACTTTTCTCCCAGGGCCTTTAAATTTTAAACATGAGTGATTTCATGGAACCAGGGACTGAACTATTCACATATTTATTTACTTACCCATGCTTTTCCTATGGACTGTGGACATCAGGTGTATAACCCCAGGGAAGAGAGTGCTAAAAACTCCTCATGGAATCAGGATCAATGTGGAAAACAAGGAAACAAGAACATACAGCTAGAGTCTCTTTGACTAGAGAGATAAAAGCAGGTCAACAAACATAGGTGCTCATTTGACGTACTGATAGCAGTTCAGATACCACATTGCCCAGGTTTAAGGCAGGACAAGTATGTGTGCTTGGATTTTCCATTTCTTGCTACTGAACATCCTCCTTCTCCTGGACAGTTTCATTCATCCTAAGTGCTATAAGCGAATGAAGTTGAAGGAAGTTAAAGAACAGGACTTGGCGGCAAATTGTGTCTTCTTCTTTCAAGCAACCTCTGCGAAAATAGGCAGAGAGCATTGGAACAAATATCTGAATAAATTGTAAGTGCTTTTAAAATCTTCCATGTAAATATTATGACATATATTTCATGAGGTATTTGATAAGGATCATAGCAGTACTTTGAGTCTTCTGTCCTGTTCTCATAGCCTGCATACCAAGAGTGAACTATCACTTCTTTACAGACACTTTCATTTTTTCTACTTTTAATTCTTTTCAGGAGTTGACTGATTTTTTTTTCCTGTTAGGGACCTCATTTAAAGCTGTAGGCTGACTGAAAAAACATCCCTCACAGTGACCCAACATATATAGTTCTCCTAATCATAGTTTCCATTATCCCAGAGCCACTGATGTATGACTGAAAGCAATCCCATATAGTTCAACAAGTTTTATCCTAAGTACAATACAGTAAATGACTGACAATCTGCTGTATCTCTTAGTGCACGTAGTGTTTGTAGTGTTTGTGTTAGTAGTGTTTGTGCTACACATAGTTCTTGAGAGATTCCACACAGATACAAAGTCATTCTTCCAATTCCTTGCATGTGGTCACACTATGGTATCTGAAGCTCAATTGACAATGGAAGTAAGAGATCAGGTTAATGGGAACTATGTTCCTGTTGCTCCATACTTACTTGCATAGTTGCACAAAGACTAGCTTTTTTATATAACCAAGGTGAGTTCTTCACACTCTTGGACTGTAAAGGATATATTTGGATTCTTTGAAAAGTGAGGCTATCACTCATACTGTTTACAGTTTAGATCTCTTTTTTGTTTGCCTGAGTGGCAGTTGTGTCATGTGATAGGTGGCCTCACTAGAGAACAGAAAAAGGAGCTACTTAATAATTCAATTTTGCTGTTATTTAATAGCCATACATCTTCTTCCTTTATGTATGAATTGTCTATTTACTGAGTCTTAAGTCATATTTATTTCTTTCATTTCTTTTTCTGTATTTTTGATAAGAATAGCTGAATGTTTGAGAAATATAGGATTCATATGAGGACTCTGAATTTCTCAGTTGTTTCTAACACAGAACATTGGACAATTAGGCTAGGCATACAACTTAAATAATTGATATTTCCCAACATTTGTTGTAGGATATAGTGATTGAAAGCACAAGTCCTAACTTTCAATTCCTTTTTCTGTTACTGAAATTCTCAATGATAAATGTTCTCTGTACAAGTAAAGAATATTCTAATAGAGACTATTTTTATAAATAAAAACACCACAGAGATACAAATTTTAAATGGAAACTGACTGTATTTAATTCTGAGTGGCTTACTCAGAATGATGTAGTAAGTTTGATATATATTGGTCAGATAGAACTTGACATGGAAGAGACAGGAATTATTTTTTCTCATAAACAAAACTACGATATGCTATTATTTTACACCAAATGATGTATTTCCTGAATTTATTTAAAATTTAACATTCTCACACATTTTTGTATTCTATTTTATAAACATAAATTATGGCATTTACAAAGCTCACTGCAATTTCTGAATATTCCCAGTTCTCAGTTATGTTGGTGTTACCAGAGAGTGGATCAGAATAATTTTTTAAGAATTTTTTTTGTAATGTCTTGGCTGTTCTGCACTCATTTCATAGAAAATGATGTCTTCAATCTGACTGCATCTGCCTCCCTGAGTGCTGTCATTACAAGGCATGTACCAGCATATCTAGCTTAGGATGGCTTCTAGTAGAAAAATTGTGTTACCAGGATATGCTCAGTGTGAGTACATCACATGTGTGTGTAAACAAAATATAGGTGAATCATTAGTGGGTGATGGCTTGTGATCTTATTCTCTGATCTCAGTACCTGAAGCAACTGTGTGCATGTGCATTTGAGTCAGAATAATCTAGAGTAATGTATAAATTTTTAAAACTGTGGATTGTATTATCATATTGTGGCCTAAAATATTTATTTTCCACACAAACAGGTGCATACATATATTTTTATCAATTATTCTTTAGATATAAGAATTTGCATAACAATAAAATTTGCAAAAGGAATTTATTTCTCTAGTAGTCACTCTGGAAGAAAAAACACAGGAGATGGAGATGGAAATGAGGTGATTTGTTAGATATAGTGCCACTAATTATGGATAAATTTAAGTACAGGGGCCAAAAGTAGCCAATGATAAGGACTACTGTGCACTCCTAATTCTTCCTTTAACTGCCTTAGCTAATTCCATTAATTTCATGATAAAAACCTAGGACATCTCACAATCACATATATTTTTTATATTGCTCAATAATTTCAAATTAAGATTTCTTGAGAATTATCTTTGGTCAAACCTATACTCGTGTCTTTATCTTCTGAGACAGCATCCAAAAACAAGACAGAGAAAGAATCTCTGTGGAAGATGTCAAAATCACATATTATATATGGGAGACACACTCTCAGAAGTTTTTAAAGGTTGTATAATTTCCAGCTTCTTATGTCATTATAATGTCTCAACACAGGACATCTCTTTCAGTCTGTGGAGGTGGGAGGAAATACTGCTCAATAAAGGATATTTCTTGTATTCATTAAAAATGATTACCTGTATATCTCTGTCCATAATAAACACTATTTCCTTTTACAGCACAAAACCAAAAAGCCAGAGATTTGCTTTTGCATTGGCTTTTTCCATGGATGAAGTCAACAGGAAATCTGGTCTTTTGCCAAATATCTCTCTGCTTGACTTCATTGAGTTTGGTTGTAAGACACTGCCACAATTCACCAATCATATGCGTATGGCCATAAAGAATGTTCTACCTAATTATGACTGTACAAGAAACACAGAGTGTGCAGTGTTACTTACAGGAACAAGCTGGGAAACAACAGCAACAATACAGACATTCATGAACCTCTTCCTAGGTTACCAGGTAAGAGTTTTTGGAGTGGGACTTTTGAGATCATGTTTCTTTTGGTAGGATTCAGAGATTCTAATAAGAGCTTAAGGAGGAGAATGACCTCATGAGCATATCAATATATTTGTTCAAGGGCCTTAGTATTTAGAGACATGATAGGTCTTCCACCCACATGTCCTTCTTTGAAATAGAGATGAGGGAAGACATACGAGCTAATTGGTTTCTCTAGAACTCTCTGAAGAGAAATGTGTTTACAAGTTCTTACATATTCATGCTGCCTCATGCTGCTACCTGTGTCCTAGGTCTTTCTGCTTACATTTGGACCTTTCCATCCTGCCCTAAGTGATCATGAACAATTTCCTCTTCTATATCAGATGGCCCCTAACGACAAATCTTTAGCCCTTGCCATGGTCTCCTTCCTACTTTATTTCAGATGGAACTGGGTTGGGCTAGTCTACTCAGACAACGATCAAGGCGTACAATTTCTCTCATATTTGAGGAGAGAGATGGAAAAAAACACAGTCTGCTTTGCCTTTGTGATCATGATCCCAGTCAACATGGACTTATACATGTCAAGAGCAGAAGTGTATTACAACCAAATCATGACATCTTCCACAAATGTGGTCATCATTTATGGTGACATAGAGTATACACTAGCATTGAGTGTGAGAAAGTGGGAATCTCTAGGTATAAAGAGAATATGGATCACAACCTCTCAGTGGGATGACACTATAAGTAAGAGGGACTACACACTGGACTCATTTCATGGGACTCTTACTTTTGAACACCATCGTCTGGATATTTCAGGTTTCAAAAATTTTGTCCAGACATTGAACCCTATCAAGTACTCTGACAAATACCTGGCAAGCCAGGAGTGGATGGACTTTAACTGTGAAGCCTTGGCATCTAACTGTAACACAATGAAGAACTGCTCATCCAATGCCACATTGCAAAGGCTAATGGAACACACTTTTGACATGGCCTTTAGTGGTAGCAGTTATGACATATACAATGCTGTATATGCCTTTGCCCATACCATTTATGAGAGGTCATCTCAGTACATAGCTCATCGTGAAACAAGCAAATGGAATAACTTCAATCATCAGTGCTTTAAGGTACTCTTTCTTATTGGATAATATTTGATGTCATCAAAGACATACTTTTATAAGGCTCTCACAGGTGCCATCCGAGTGCAGTAGAAATGAAATATAAAGCTTTATAGGGTGAATGAGGGAGGGAGAGGTAATGGGAAGATACAAATGAGGAGATAACAATAGGGATTTAATCTCAATAAATTATTTAAAGAAAAAAGAAGAGAAATAGCAGTAAAATGCAAATTGTAAAAGCACTAGTGTGGTAGGGAATTTTGTTTATGATACATATTGACTTTGATACAAAGAACCTTAATATCATCACATTGGTTCAAAACTGGAAGTATAATCAGTGTTTGCAAATAATCCTCTCCATGATGAGAGGATAAGCCCTAGTTCATTAATTGTCAAATATGTTATAATAACTATATTATGATTTCCCAAGGTTTTTAAACTGATTCAACACCCACTGTATGTGCTAGTATCCTTACTTGTGTTTCTGAGAGTAACTACCAAGGAAACAGTGCTGGGATTCAATTTAGCACATACATGTTTGTTCACAGGTGAAAAATTATACTTATCACTTTGTATATCTGTATGTTTTTCCTGTTGCTGTGCATCACTTTGCACATTTGTGTTGCTATTGCTGTGTATAGATGTTTCTGTTCCACATGTCTATCTTTCCAATTATCTGTGGAAGTGAATATAAATTTTTTAATGTATCAGTATCTTTCTGTATGTGTGTTTGTGTCTGTCTTTATATTTCTATGTGTATTTCTCAGTGAATGTGTTGTGAGGTGACTGGGTGTGTATTTTTTTCTGTTTCAGTCAATATGCTTGCATGTAGGTATATTTGTGCTGCTGTGTGTGTGTGTGACTTTATGTACATCTGTATTTATTTTCCTGTCTGTGTATGCTGTATGCGACTGTAAAGGTATCTGTCTGTCAGTGTCACTCAATGTGGGTGTTTTTATCTGTTTGTGTCCTGAGTACCTGTCAAAGAATGGATGTGATTATCTATGAATGTGTTTTGTATTCTTCTACATCTGTATATTTCTCTACCTGTGTGTGCTTGTATGTTTATAAGTTTGGAGTCATGTATGTGTATTTTTGTATAAATAATTCTATTCCTGCACTGTGTGTTTATTCTGTATGATTAAAAAACTTCTCTATGTAGGAGTGTGTGTATGTGTGTGTGTGTAAGTGTCTATCTGTGTGTCAGTGTGTATGTGTGTGTGTGTTCATACTACATATCTCGTTTGGTTCTCCAAGTATGTCTCTGTGTTTTGTAGTATATTCTTGAGACTATAAAACACTAGTAACATTTTGGTAATATTTAAATTTAATTCATTTCTTTATTCTCTTTATATCCTGAGGGTAGGCTTTTCTCTCAGATCCTCCTAGTCACACTTTATGTCCATCCCCACTACCCTACTCCTCAGAAAAGAGGATCCCTCTTACCCACTCACCCAAGCTCAGCAAGTTGCATCAGGGCTGAGCATTTCCTCTGTCCAGTGGCCAGGTCAGGCAACTCCACTAGGTTGTAGTGATCATAGAGATTCACTGAGTCCTAATCTGACACATCCTGCTCTCTCTTTATTATGGGGCACATATATGCCTACCTGCCCATTGGCTGTATCTGTGTAGGGGACCTAGGCCCAGTCTGTGCATGATCCTCAGTGTGTTTCAATCTCCACAAGCTGCTCTGGGCCATGATTACCTATCTAATTTTGGCCTATTTACGGAACTCTGTTACTACCAGACTCTTCTTTCTTTCCTCCAAACTTTTCCACTAGACTTCATACATTTCCCCCTGTGTTTGGCTGTGAATCTCAGCATGTGCTTCCATCTACTTCTGGGTGTAGGGTCTTAGAGAACAGCTTTTCTAGGCTCCCATGTGCAAGCATATGAGTATATCATTAATAGTGTCAGCGTCTGGCTTTCTTCCATGGGGTGAGTCTCCTATTGATGCAGGCATTGTTTGGATATATCTTCAATCTCACAACTATCTATATCCTTGCATTTCCCATAAGGTAAATTTTGGGCTGATTTTTTTTGGGTTGGTTGGTGTTCCCCTCCCTCCACAAAGTGTCCTGTCTAGTCTCTATGACCTTTGCTACTTGGAGTCTCACCTAGACTCACTCCCATATCCTCCCAGAAGGCCTCCATGTCTTAGGGTCCAGATTGTCACAGAGATGTTAATTGTTTTTATCCTGTTGCTTTAATTCAACCTTTGCTCCTGGATACATTCATTAAATTTGCCTTTAAGATAAAGTCAAGTTAAACTGTCTGAATTCAAGAAATGGATTATACACTATAGTATGCAATTCCTATTTCAGTTTTATGACATTCTGAGGAATATCCACTTCACAAATCCTGTTGGTGACAGAGTAAATATGAACCACAGAGAAAAACTGCAGGAGAAATGTGACATTTTTTATATTTCCAATTTGCAACAAGGCCTTGAAATTAAGGTGAAGATTGGAAGTTTCAGCCCATATTTTCCACATGGTCAACAGCTCCATTTTTCTGCAGAGATGATGGAGTGGACCACAAGAAGTACAAAGGTAGGACTTGATTTATTGTACTGATTTACCTAACTCACCAGTAAACACTCTCATGTGTATGCATTCAAAATTAGTGAAATAAAATAGATTGTCAGATATGGAATAAAAACTTGTCTTATTATACTATGATTCTTACTTTTGCTTTTTGATGTGATATATTTATTAGTTCTTTGAACATTCCATAATTACATACTGTTACATTTATCAAATCAGAGGTCTTTCTTGTTTTTAATTAGACTATAACATTGTCTATTACTACTGTTTAATATTACTTGCTCTGAAGTGAGCAATAATTTCTTGGTTCCAGTTTTATTACAACACAGTGATTTTTCCACTTCTATTGGACCTCCATCACAAATTTCAAAGACATTGAGAATATTGTAAGGATGGAGTAAGGAAAAGTATATAAATCATTCATTTTATTATGTAATACTGTTTAATGATTTTTTTACATTGAGCTTCTAAAGTCTAAATGCTTATAAATATTAATTTTAATTTTCATGAGCCATGTTAGATTTTCTAAGATTAATTAACTCGGTTTTTATCAAATTAATTTTTCTTTAACTGTTTTATGAATAGTTCATCTGTTTTATGTCTATGAAATACTGGCACATGTAATGCATATGGGTGCCAAGAAGTGGTTCACATTTCAGGAAACTTAAGATGAATTTTTGACAGAAAATGGGGTTTCAAAGTTTAAGTTGGGTTCGCTTCATGAGGAATAATTATTACTGACAATATGCCATCTCCCCAGTCCTGAATGGTACACTGAGGAAGAAATTTTTCATGAGATTAATCTTGTTTAATGCCCTGAATTATGGTATGGTTTTTGGTATAACCAATACTGGGATTTCATTTTTAATTCTCAATATGTGGCTGATCCCCCATAAACATATCACAATATAGAAAAAATAAACATAAATATGAAGATAAGGAAAGAAAGAACATAACTACAATATGATAGAGTTAAATGAAAGAATGTTCAATGGTATATTAACCAATCAATAATAATTATAAGAGGATCCGAGATGGCAGCAAAGATAATGTAGTCTGTCTGATTAGAGAGACTGAACAAAGAGACTGGGTTGAAAGATTCATAACAAGAGCTGAAACACCCTGGGTTAGAGGGGTCCACAACTGTCTGCAAAATTGGTGGGTCTGACCTCAGGCTGCATAAATTGGTCCACAAAGACATTAGTGTTTCCCTGTGGGCATGTGCCCAGGCCCCAGAGACTGGATGTCTGTATGAGAGCTGGATCTACACTTTACATCGCAGACTCTGTGTCTGGGAGTAAACAGTGAGCTGCAGAGCACTAGAGTCTGGTTCTTCAGGCTCAACTGGAATTCCAGGCTTTGGATAACAGTGAGATCTGACCTCAGATCCCCTGGCTAATCCACAGAAATATCCCAGGCATAGATATGCACTGGCCTGGTCCTCAAAGTCACACACACTCAGCCCAGCCCTGTGCATTGCCACACAATCTCAAACTGAATTGTGGGTTATAGGACTTGGAAAGAGAATTTAGAAAGGAAAACACAACCTGTAGAGATAATCAGCACCATCAAAATACAGGAGAGGGAAGTAAGAATCTCAGGTGTAGAAGATACAATGGAATAATTTGATGAAACCATCAAAGAAAATGTTAAAGAATTCCTGACATAAAACATCCAAGGAATCAAGGAAAGCACTAAAAGATGAAACCTAATAATAGGATTTGAGGAAAGAGAAAATGCCAGGATCCAAACCCAGGATTATATTTTCAAAAAAATAATAGAAGAAAACTTCTGTAATTTGAAGGAGATGCTTATAAGCATACAAGAGACAGTGCACCATGTAGAGTAGACTATAAAAGAAAATCATGTTGCCACATAAAAATCAAAACACAAAATTCATAGAACAGAGAAGAAAATATTAAAAGCACAAAGAGAAAAAGGCCAGGTAATTTACAATTGCAAACTTAACAGAATCACATGTGAGTTTTCAGCAGAGGCCGTGAAAGCCAGAGGGGCCTGGGCAGAAGTCTAGCAACCCTAATATTCTAGAGACGCCACTCCTGATTGCTATACCCAATACAATGTTCAGTTACCATAAATGAAGAAAATTAGATGTTCCGTGAAAAATAAATTAAAACAGTACCTATCAAAAAATACAGCCCTATCGAATATGATAAGAGGAAAACTCCAAACCAAAGAGCCAAACTTTGCCAAAGAAAACACAGGAAATAGATTACCTCACCTTAGCAAAGCAAGACCAGATAACCACACTACCACAAACATCAAAATAGAAGAACCTAACATCCACTGGTGATAAAAATATTTTTCTTTTTTATTGTTATTAATTTATTCAGATTACATCTAGATTTTTATCTCCTTGCTCGTAACCTCCTGTTCCACCTTTCTGCCTTCTTTCACCTTATTCCCATCCCATATGAGTGGAATCCTACTCAGCATGTAAAAACAAGGACTCTGCAAAGTTGCAGGTAAATGTATGAAACTAAAAATGTTCATCCAAAGTGAGGTAACAGAGACCTAGAAATTCATGCATGGTATACATTCACTTATAAGAAGATATCAGCTCAAAATTGGTGTCCTATGACAGGCTTCTCCTACCGGTGGATTAGCACAGATGCTGGCGCTTGCTTCTGGACACCTGGTAGAGTGCAGAGGGTGGTAGTGAAGGATGTGATATTGGGCAGCTCATTCTCCAAAGTTCTGTGTACAGAGACTCTGCTTCTGATATGAACTATATTTCCTCATGTTTGATTACTTCCCCTTGGTAAAAGTCCCTTGGACACACAGAAAAGGGAAAGAAAGTATTAGGATGAGACCTGGTATGCTGTGGCCATATGGTGGGGGAGGAAGTCCTCTGTTGTCAGATGTCTAGGGGAGACTAAAATGTTGGGTTAAAGAGCACAGGAACATGAAAATATAAGTGAGTAGTGACATTCAGGATGTATTTGAATAAATGATATCAAATTTGGAAAAAACAATATTTAATGTTTTTGTAACTGGGCATTAAAGAGAACACCTAACTGCATGAGTGCTCATAATTGAGCTTCATCCTACATTGATTTTAACTATGTCAGTACCACTGGTGAGATATATGTCTTTGAATCATTAATTCCTTGGGCATCAGCTTATTTTTAATTAGATTTGGACAATATAACATGCTATATTTCCTTTTAAGATAACCATTAGATAAATTTTAATTTTTGTAATGGAAAAAGTAATAATTTTAAGAGAGTTCTCAAAGAATCAAGAAGACAAATCACCTCTGTGAGCATACAATGAGATCTTGAAAACTTGGACACAATAAGGCACTGAGTGAAGAGTTGAAACAAGAATGCAATGAAGATACAAAATATTGTTAAATAATCAAACTAAAATCTGTAAGGGAACAACAAAATAAATCAAATAAAAACATCAGTATTCTCACCAAGAGAATATTTCAAGTTGAAGACTGGATGTAAAGACTTGAAAACAAGACATATGAGTTAGAATGATCAAAGAATGAAGAAGATAAAACAATAAAGAAGAATGAAATACAGAGCATACAAAGGGCATATGACAAAAGAACAAATTTATAAACTAGGGACACAGTAGGAGAAAAAGGACAGACTCAAGGTATATACATTATATCCAGTAAGATGTAACTTTAAATTTCTTAAATAAAACATGATCTGTGGCTATACAGAGAGAACATTTATTAAAGTACTAACTAAACTCTAAACAACAGAAATTATCTAACTTTGTTTATAGTTGTTGGTTGCTTGTTTCTTTGTTTTGTTTTGTTTTTCTAGATAGGGTTTCTCTGTTCAGCCTTGGCATTCCAGGGCTCATCTAGTAGATCAGACTTGTCTCAGAATCACAGGAATTGCCGTTGTCTGCCTCCCAGAGTGCTAGGATTAAAGGCATACACCACCACAAAAAATGAGCCAAGACTTAATATATATTACTTAAATTTGTGTTGTACCAAGAAGATATGGAATGTCGCTAAATGGAAGGCCCATTCATAAAATAGCAGCACATAAAGAATTGCAGATTCTACTAGGGAGGCTCTTAAAGGTGGAGAGTAACAATGATGTGTGTCCAAAAATTAGACACATAACTGCCAAGGCTAGTTACTATACACAATATATTGATATTTCATAATAAAAGGAAACAGAACGAGGTTCGATAATGAACAAAATTCAAGAAATTCATATGCACTGAAAAGGCAATACAAATGATACTTTAAGAATTCTTTCATAATTACAAGTAAAATGAACAAGTTCCAACGCTACATAAAGACAACACTAGAATGGCAGAAAGAAATACATTGATTAGAAAGGAATCAATGGTGCAGTAACAACATGCAGAAATAAAAGCAAATAATTCTAAATAATAACTGAATGGTAGTAGTCACATTTTGTAATTGAAACACAAAGGTAATAATAATTGCTTATGAGAAAGACACGTTTTTTACCTCCATGGGAAAGTCAAAAACTTATTCACATACATGAAGCGAGCTGTTCTATAAGTATAGTGGAAATGAATTGTAATGAAGTGTATTAGAAAATATTGGAAAATAACCTATAATTAGAATATGTATGGAATAATTCTTGACTAAATATGTACTAAAAAACACAGCACACAAAAGAGAAACATCACTGTCTTAGCATAACGTGACTTCATTCCAGGAATGAAAGCATGGCTCAACATACATATATCAGTTCGGGTTGATCCATCACATAACTCAACTAAATTATAGAATCACATTTTTATCCACAACAAAGAACAAAGGATTCAAACTGGGAAGGGAGAAATGGATCAATAGTCCATGCAGTCCCCAATATCAATATTCATTGTCATACAAATGATCTTCAAGTTCAATATTTTATTTTAACTGATAATTTTTTCATGAGTTCAATGCCAGCCTTGTCTAAAGAGTAAGTGCAGGAAAGTCAAGGCTACATAGAGAAACTCTGTCTCAAAAACGAAAAACAAATTTCAACTTAAATTGAATAATCTTTATTCAAGAGTTCCCTGCATTTCCAACCCCTCTTGACCCTGTTCACCTCAGGAAATACACCACCCTCCAGATCAATACACAGAAATTCAGTACTTTACACCAATAATAAACCAGGATTTGCCCACTCACCTCTGTTTCTCTTTACACACAGTTTGTCAAGGTTTACACTGTCAATTTATTGAAGGTCATGTGTGGTATCTGAGATTCTAGGACAAATTTTCCTGGATGCATGAATCTTTTATTCTTACATGCCTAATCTGTTGCTCTGATTAAATACTGCCTCTAAGTAAAGTAAGGAAAAAGTTGATTTTTATCACAGAAATTACTGTCAAGGGAAGACAAGGCAGGAATCTCTGGATTGGAACTAAATTTAGACCCTGAAAAAGTTCTGCATACCGGCCTGTTCTGTTAGAATTCTCACAGATCCCTGCCTAGCAAGAGCACCTCCCACAGTGGGATGGTCACTCATACATAAATTACCACTGAATGTAATGCCTCACATATAGAGTTTAGTCTTATGGACATAATTTCCCAAATAATTTTCCTCTCTCTTTTTACTGTGCTTGATGTCAACTTGACAATCATTAACTAGAAAAATCCAGCCAAAGTCTCTATAGTGTTTGCATACAGCACACCATCAAATCTTGTTACTACATTTCTAGGAGTTGGGAAGCAATTCAATTTTTCATCACTTTCTTTCCATATATTTCTATGCTTGACACTATACTATGTACTAAATGACATGTCCTCCATCAGTTCGTGTTTATAGAATAAGGTCATTCATAACTCAACAGGCTAAGATAATATATAGAGAGAGAGGAAATAGGAAAAAATTCAGATATAACCATGTGTCTAATTTTTCTCAGATATTGCCCTCTGTGTGTAGCGCTGACTGTGGTCCTGGATTCAGAAAATTCTGGAGAGAGGGAATGGCCACCTGCTGTTTTGAATGCAGCCCATGCCCAGAAAATGAAATTTCTAATGAGACAAGTGAGTGTTGGTGCTGTGCAAAAACCTTCACGTTTATCATCACCTCCTACCCACTCTGAGATACTTAAGTTGTCAAAAAATGAACAAATAGTACCTATAACTGTCCTAAGTAGGTGTTTGTAGAAATACAAATATTAACAATTTCCTGAACATCAGCAAACAATAAACCCTCATGTGTTTATGGACACTGTGACTCATTTTCAACTGACAGAGGATAACATTTTCTCAAGGAAAGACTTTGATAATCAAATCTCAGTTTGCATGCATTTTATAGACCATCTTAATAATTAACTCTTCCCAAACTCTATATATATATTAGATTCTTGTCTCAGATCTTTAAAAAATATTTATGTATTCTCAGCATATATATGTGTGTCCCTACATGATTTGTGCACACCGCATAAGTACAGGATTCCATGCAGAACAGGGCCTCAGACAAACTAGATCCTGTCATGTCCCTGTTGCATACTAAATATAAGTTTCTGTTCTTTTAATATAGAGGGAAAATATTTCTCTCATGATTGTGAGAATCTAAGAATGAGAGGGAAGATACTTTGTAATATCCTAAGAAGAATTTTAAATGTCTGATGTTATATGATTCTAGGTATGGGAGGAATATGTCTTCATACATGATGGAGGAAATATGAGGATTCTTGTAATCAATATTTTATAAACAGTATCCAATTAAAAATGTAATAATATTTTAGCTTAGAATAATTTATATAGAAAGAATTTAGTTCAAAATATTAAAATGTTATTCCCACCTACACAATGTATTAGTCAAATAATTATTTATTTAGAGCTGAGTAAATGCAAATAGCCAATGCATAATTTTTCAACATTTTGCCTGTCATCCTATATAATTAAATGAAAGTTCTTTTTGTTTTATGTTTTTTTTTTTGTTTTGTTGAGATTGGGTTTCTCAATGTTACCTTGGCCATCCTGGACACACTTTGTAGACCAGGCTTACATTGAAGGCACAGTGATTCACCTGCATCTGCCTCCTAAGTGCTGAGATTAAAGGTGTGTACCAGAGGTACTGATGGCAATTAAGATGAATCAAAATATAAATCTCTTGACACTAAGGCTGTTGAACTGAATTCATGCCCAGGATCCATGTAGAAGGAGTAGGTAGCTAACTCCTGGAAGATGTCTTTTTACCTACATGCATTCCAACATACAACATTCTCTAAATTAACTACATTTAATGAAATTATTTTAAATGTAAAAACAAGTATATAATAGAGGCTTTTTACATATTTATTAACAAATGTCACAAAATTTACTCAAAATTATTTTTGTCACTTTAATTAAGTTTATGTTTTAGGGGATGGTGGATCCATGTAAGAAGTGAAGATGCAGGTGAGAGGCTACAAAACACATGCAGATAAATTTACATGCAGTTTTAAAATACCTGACATAAGTACTGGAATTGGAACTCTGGTTTTCTGAGCTATAGTTACATTCTTTTTACAGTTGAGGCAACTGTCTAAGGTATATAAAAACATTGACTAATTATATCTTTCCATAAATGCATTCCTATAGATAAAAATAATGAAATGGCTTGAACCACATCATCACTCTTTGCAATTATCCAATGATTGGGTGGAATTGCACATACATATATTACAGTTGTCATTCTGGATGTTGCAACTTAACCAGGAGTATTATAGGATAATATAAATAATCTTGGGTACCACTACTGGAAACCTTGCGTTATCTTGTTGTTTATCCATGCGTATTTCACCCTTAAGTCCACTCCCAGAGTCTGGGTCTAATAGAGTTTAAAAGAAGGGAGGAGCAATGGGCTCATTGATTTAATAAACGGAATCAAGGTGAAAGGTTTTAGTGCTTAGTAAGTTCAGAGTTTTCTACTTTCACTGTTAATGTTGGTGCTTCTCATTAACAGTTACCAGGAGTCCTGGTCTCCATGGACAGATATGCATACAAATGAGAAAACTGTTATTTAACATTTTTTCAGTTTTCAATCATTAACATTATATTACTATGTCATTCAACTCTCACTCTCACACACTACATCCTCTTTATAAGTACAAGAAAATTCAGA
>CAJRSG010009153.1:0-12973 GCA_907169655.1 Acomys percivali
GGAGGGGGCAGAGACATGGAGGGGGCAGAGACATGGAGGGGGCAGAGACATGGAGAATTGGCAGAACATGCGAACCACGTGGGCTCTCTTTTCTTGCACTACCTGAAAACATGAAAATTCCTCTGTTCTGTTCTCTCAAGAAAGGAAAATGAAACACAGGGATTTTGAAGTTAGCCTTGACTGAACATATATATATACATACACACACACACACACACACAAATAAGCTGAGTTACATGTAACCAACGTGTTTGTGTGCCACTGGGACGGAGCTGCAGAAGCAGAGGTCACTAACATACCAAATAATATTTTTTTCACCTCAAAGTATTTGAATCATCCACAGTCCATGCATTTCATTTTTAAAAACATTGGAGAAATAACTGAACAAATGGAAAAAGAATGAAATGTGAAGATGGAGGGCTGTGGGGCCTTCAAGAAAAATTAGATATACATGCTTTCAGAAAGTATCATTTAGGATTATGTAAAAATAAAATAAAGCTATTTAGCTAGTCAGTTTACACCTAACAAGGTAAATGGTCAATGAATGTTTTTTGGTATACAAAAAGGCAAGTATGAGCTTCTTTAGTTGGGGTTTTATGATGCCTGCATTACAATGTATTTTTAGTATCTAAAATTTATTATATAACCTTGACTCACACAGAAACAAGCTACCAGGTCACTGTTGTTTCTTTTCTTTTTCTTTCTTTTTTGCATTATATGTTTTTTCTCTATATATGTTTAACTGGGTGGAAAACAACAGTAAATTTCTATCACTTAAAACAATTATAATTTACTTAGGGATCAGACATTTTCTAATTGTATTAAAATCAAGAATATTTGTGGCAAAAAAGAATATTTGTGGCCGCATGTAATACTCAATTTAAACTCAATGCATGGATAACAATATTAAGAAAATTTGTTAATCAAAATGTTGTAATAGCTATTAAAGATACATGAATAAAATTTAAAATACAGATAGGGGAAAACCAGACATACCACGTATTTCTGAGTCACATGTATCATTTGAACGGACGCCAGAGCTATGTAGCTAAAGATTAAAGTGTGATTTAGAGATACACTCCACTCAAAATGCAGGAGTTTTCCCCTTCATTAACATTAATAGAATTTACATGCCCTGCTTAGAGGTGAGAACTGAAATTTGTTGAAAGGCAAAGGGGGATGGCTTTTAACTTTGCCTATAATTCCAGGAGCGTGGACTATATTATTAAAAGCTCTGTGAAAGACCCTAATTTAGGAACTGTGACTTAGTAGCTTCATATCACACTACTACATATACAACAGTGTTTGGGCTGTTAGAGAAAAGGGAGCCAGAAAAGCCAAAGGATCTGTGAAAGGCTGTTTGGGTACTGCACATAGAAATGGGAAAGAATGTGCATTTCGGACAAGGTAATTTGAAGAACATGAGAAACTATTAGTCTGAGAGAACATGTGACTCATGCCTGCACATAGTAGGGCACACATGCATATGCTCACACATGTTGTTTACATCACTTACAGTTGTTCACAAGCATCTGTGTCCCAGCCAGGCTTTAAGAAAACCGCAGTTGTGCTGCCTGTTGGGTGGATTTTTTCTCTTTGCTTCAAGAGCGTCAAAGACATCAGTGAGCCCAAATGCCCCAGAGTAAAGCTTCTGGGGAGTTGGGATGAAAATCAAGTTTACGTCTTCCCACCCAGTGCTTCCAGGAAGGAGTTTCTGCTCAGCTTCTCCATTCCTGTAGTATGGACCAGCATGGAGTCAGCTAAGTATCGAGTGATCCCAACATGGTACTACCTGATAGATGCAGCTTCTGAGAGAAGCATTGTATTTGAAAACACTCTTGTTTTGAAAACTGCTCAGGCTCCGGGCCCATTTATTCAGTTAGCACATTCCTAGCAAGCTCATACTATGTGCAGTCACATTTTTGCCTGCCTTGATGCAGAGAGCAATAAGATAGAGTTGCGGACCTAGTATGTTTTACAAGTGAGCGACTTGTATTAAAGGATACAGAAGATGGACACTGGAGAGATGGCTCAGTGGTTAGAAGTGCATGCTACTCTTGCAGAAGACCTGGGTTTGGTTCCCATGGCCAAGTCAGGTGGCTTACACGGCCTGTATCTCCAACTCCAGGGGAATTTAACACCCTCGTCTGGCCTCTGCAGGCACAGACTCAGAGATGCACACACCCCACCCCAAAGTCCATAATTAAAAAAAAACTTAAAAAATGAAAAGGAATGCTAAAAAATATTAGTACTTTTGAGGTGGTTACTAGATCTTTTAAAACTAAATTACTATTATAAATCCTTAAACATTTCCATTAAGTTGACAAATGCATGTTTTCATTGCATCATTTTTTTTATAATAAGACTTCCATATGTATGTATACCACATGTATGCCTGGTGCCTACAGAAGGTGAGACAGTGGGCATTAGTTCCCCAGGAATTGGAGTTATGGACTGTTGTAAGCTGCCATGTGGATGTTGGGAACCAAACCCAAGTCCTCTGAAAGAGCAATAGATGTTCTTAACTGCTGAGCCATCACTCCAGCCCCAGCACAATTATTATAATGCTATACTATAATTTCCCTAAATGGGCATCAGTAGAAAATATTATATGCTAAATACATTTGAGTGTGTGCACATGTGTGTAGTGGTGGAGACTTACCCCCAGCCTTGCACATGTGAGACAAATGCACTGTTGCTAAGCTGCGTCTCTAGCCCATTGTATGTGCCTTGAATCTTCTATAAATAAACACCTCCAGGTAGAAAACTCTGGAATACTTTTAGTTGTCTTGAAATGTTCAGTCTCCTTCTGAAATTGCTGAGCACACACACTTTTTGACTGAGACATGTAAAACTGAGAATATGGTGGGAACAGACACTTGTGAAAGCAAGCCTGACTCCTCCCTGCTGCATCACCTCCTGACTTCTGGAAGACATCAGTTCTTGTGCCTGAATACTTTAGTGGATTGTTTCATATTCTGACTTGAATTAATGGAGATGTGCATTATATGGTATTATATACTTGAGCCATATTTGAGCTTCAACTTGGAATAGAAGTGTTTTTATTTCTTATCAAGAAATATTATGTTGCAACTTAAAAATTTTTATTATGCTTTTTCATGTACTATATTTTGACCATATTCTGTCCCTTTTCCCAACTCTTTCCAGATCCTACCAGCACCCTATCCATTCAACTTCATGTTCTTTCTCTCTCAAAAATAAGTTCTGCTGTTTCCTGTAGTTGTTTGCTTGCTTTGAGACAGGGTTCTCAGGACTGGGTGGTCCTGGCTGACCTGGAACTCACCGACTAAATGACTGACCTTGTACTTTCAGTGATTCTCCTGTCTCTGCTTCCCAAGTGCTGGGTCTACAGATGCGCACCACCACTCCTAGCTCTATGCTGCTGTATTTTACACATAATTATCATATACTCCAATGCAAAAATTAAAGCTAAAACAATTATTAGTAATTATAAAAACACACATTTTTATTCACAAACCCTCACTGAACAAAATGTTCTTTCAAGTAGGTTTAATAATAATTTTAAAAACACCTAACTGGTTATTAAATAATAATGAGTCAGAAAGTTATTGATCTTTAAAATCTCCAACATCAAACAGATTATCCTTTCTGTAGCTACCTTTCTTAAGGCAGGAAGTGTCTTTAAATTGTAAGGATGGCTTTTCCTGTGGACCAGACCAGTCCCACGTACTTCCCATGTGGTGAGTATTGTTTCAGCAAGGCGCAAACGAAGCTGCCAGTGTCTTGTAAAGAGTAACTAGTGGGCTCTTTTGTAGTTTAGCAAAAACTTTTGGATCCCTTTCCCCCAGCTGGGCTGCCTTGTCTGGCCTCAGTAGGAGAGGATGCGCTTAGCCCTGCTATGACTTGATGTGCCAGGTACCCATGGTGGGACCTCCCCTTCTCTGAGAAAAAGGGGAGAGGGAATAGGTGGAGGGAAGTGTGAGGGCAGGACTGGGATGAGAGGAGGGAGGGGGCTGGGATCAAACTTTAAAGTGATTAAATAAATGAATAAACAAATAAGTAGGAAAATCCAATATAAAGTTTAAAAAAGCCATATATAGATGAAATCATTGCTTTAGAACTAGGTATATGAAGACTCTTCCAAATCTTGACCAAAGAGAATGGAGACTGCTTAGAGTATTTATTTATTTATTTAATAAACGTTAAACTAGCAGTTTCTAAGTATGATTCAATGGATCTCAATTTATCCACTAAATTATAACTTCCTTATATTTCAAGTAAGTTGTGACAAACTGAAGATACTTTGCCTTATTTACTGGTAAGACATCCACTACGAAGACATGTCATATTCCTAATATTCTTAAGAAGAAGATAATTATGAGGGCTGGCAAGATGGCTCAGTGGGTAAAAAGGCACTTGCCACCAAGCTTGATGATTTGAGTTTCATCCCTAGGCCTGCCTCATAGCAAAAGGAAGGAACTGACTCCTGCAAGGTATCCTCCACCTCAGCCTGCATACCATGTTACACACACACACACACACACACACACACACACACACACACACACACACAGAGCACTGATTGTATACGCTTTCCTAGTGAGTTCATTTTACTGCTTTCTCTGGTTCCATGTCTTTCCTTTTTCATCCCAAAGTTCCAGAATTTTTATGGCTTGTTTTGTTTTGATTTTCTTATGATTTCAGTTTTATCACAGGAAAAAGATACAAATCTGAGTCGGCTAAGAGTAGATGCACACAAGGGTGCTATGTCTCAGTAGGGAGGCCTCCATGTGGGAGGTTCCTAGTGTCTTCATCCTATGGAGTTAGGATACAGCCACTGACCTGACACAATGGTAGTACAGTTACTTAAGCAGACAAATGCTACCAGGGACAATCACCTAAGCTTTTGTGTTCATAACATTTATTAGGGTTTTATTATGTAGACAAAAGCGATTGACCTGAATTCAGTCTCCAGGTCTGTTCCCATCAGGATGATCTCACATGTCTCAAAACCCCGACTCCCTAGTCACATGAGGAGTAGCCAGGCCCCAATCCTGTGTCATTAATCATCTCATTAGTATAAACCAGGAGGGCTCACAGGCAATAGCAAGGCTTCCCCTGATACTTAAGAGGTTTTCAAGGCCACCCTCTAGGAAGTGAAGACAAAGCCGGACAATTCCCATAATTGCAGCTGGGCTCTTGACCAACAGTGGAAAGCAGCTACACTGATTCTACTCTCTGACCACCGCTCACCATCCTTCTGTGTCTCTCGTCTTTCAGCCTCATGGAGACTCCCCACCATGTCAAGTCTCACCACTTTGGAAGCCTCTCCTCTTCCCTCTGTAAACTTATGGTCATCAGAACCCATCCTAGAGAATTGTTTCATCGGATTTTCTTTCTTTCTTTCTTTCTTTCTTTCTTTCTTTCTTTCTTTCTTTCTTTCTTTCTTTCTTTCTTTCTTTCTTTCTTTCTTTCTTTGTCCTTGCTGAGCCAGACTACATATCTGCTTAAACCCCAGTTTTCAGCTGTTTATTGCAGCCCTGTAACCGTGAGGCTGAGTGTGGTTAGTAGAAGACACACCCCGTACTTATTAGCATCCTGTGGGATCCAAGACCACAGAGCTCTTATAGGACCTCAAGAGACCGATGAATATATAGCTATATCTATGTAATGTGGGAGGTGAGAGAGTAAATACATGATTATTTTTGTACCTCCATCTCATATAATACTTGGAATACTTTTACTTCTTTTTTTAAGGCAGCCAATAACTTCCCATCATGTTTTCAACATTTTCCATTCTTTTAAGCTAATAACCCTTCTGACTACTTTATAAAAATTTTAAAGAGGACATCCATAGAATCCCATTGTCATAATCACCAGCATTTACTTAACAAATTTTCTTTTTATCACCATTAGAAATAAATTAAAATGACTTAATTATAAACACACCTTCCTGGAAAGAGAACCTTATTGGAAAACCTTTCATCTACCATCTATTCATTACACGATTAATTCTAGAAAATGGCCCCTGGTCACTGCATATTGCTCCACCTCCTTGTCCATTTGTCTGGATGAAATGGTTTCCCTCAGAGAAGAAGATGGATTCTCCAAGTGTGTATGCTTAGCTTACTGTGACACTGTAAGTTCTTTTCCTCTCATTTTATGGGCCATTTTAGGATACTTTGGAACAGAATGGCCTTGGTGCTCTACTCTTGGACATACTGACTGAATTGGGATGGAATAGTGTGAGGTAGAGCTCAAGAATCTGTGCTGTAGCAAGTTTCCCCTTTGTCTGCTTATGGAAACAGAATTGGGAAAGGTTTTTGGAGGTAAATATAGTGACAAGAATCGGCCCTTTCATGATTAGAAGTGCGGGAGTGCAATGCACACAAGCCCAGCTGTCCTTTCCTGCCATTAGACTCTCCTAGTGGCCATTTTGCCTTTTGAGGTCTTTATGCTGTTTTTAGTTCTAATATAATTAAAACCTCATCTTTTTTTGCACCTTCAGATTTCATTAGGGGTGTCTCTTGTTGAGGTACAGTAGAAAAAGCATTAGCCTTGAAATCAAATTGAAAGTACATTCCATTTCTGCCACAATAGGGGTATGATGACAGCAAATTCAATGAACTCTGTGCAACTCAAGTGTCCTGTAGGTTAAATGGAGATAATGCCTGAACTATGTGGTTTTTTTCTAGGATGAAACACATAGAGGCTTATAGACCTATTTCAGTTTTTTCTTTATACAATTTGTAGCTAATGTTTGTTCGAGATGGATTTAACCTGACTGAAGGCATTTGTCATATTCAAATTTCCATTTCTGTTTACATTTTTCAAATAGGTAGTTTGATGATGAGTAAAGGTGTTTCTCTGCTTAATTGATTGTTCTTTCTATTCATAGTACACAGTATTAATTTACCTTTCTGTGTAGGGACAAAAGCATCAAAGTCACAAACTAAGGAACAATTTGCTGAAAGCAGTGGACTCCTAAGTCCTTCAAACAAGTGCTGACGTCTAGTTCCAGGCTACAGCAGATGTGATCTTTATGCCCAGGCATCTTAGATTGCTCAATGGGGAGACATTGTCAAGTGGAAAGGTAAATAAAAGCAGATTTAGTAACATGCGAAGCCACTTTAGAAGAGTTGCTGCAGGCCAGGCCAGGCCAGGGCTGTGTTCTAATGCAGCTATCTAGGGATGCTCTGCTGTAAATGACACAAAGGTTTCCATCAGGTTGGCTACCACCACCCACTGCTGTGTCCAAGGCAACAGGTGAAAGAATGCCGCTCGTTTCTCCATATTTACTAACCTTCATCGCAAAGTAACAGGACACCAAATAGATGGTGCTAGTCAATCATTCCAGTTGCTCGCGCTAGGGCGTTCCCAGCAGGCGAATAAAGTGTACTTGGGTGTGTCTTGAGGAAACTACAGACAAGGAGATCATGAGCGCTCTGGCCAAGTCAATGGATTGATCGTTTCAATACAGTCATATATAGTGGCATTATTGGAAGTTTGAGGAGTAGGACTTGGGCCTGGAGATAGGCCCTGTGGGTGAGGCAAACTCTCTGGCCATATCTTTCTTTGGGCTCTTCCTCTATGCGCTAATCTCTGCTTCCTGTTGACCATGAAGTACAGAAGTACTCCAGCCTATGTTCTAACCCTATGCTATTTTTCCCCAAAGGCAGGGAGTTATGTGACCATGTTGGTTTGTCATAGCAGCTATGGTTGTATGAGTACACTGTAGGCTCTCTGCAGAGAGCAGCTGGGGTTGTATGAGTACACTGTAGGCTCTCCACAGAGAGCACCTAGGGTTGTATGAGTACACTGTAGGCTCTCTACAGAGAGCACCTAGGGTTGTATGAGTACACTGTAGGCTCTCCACAGAGAGCAACTGGGGTTGTATGAGAACACTAGACTCTCCACAGAGAGCAGCTATGGTTGTATGAGAACACTAGACTCTCCACAGAGAGCAGCTATGGTTGTGTGAGTACACTGTAGGCTCTCCACAGAGAGCAGCTATGGTTGTATGAGTACACTGTAGGCTGTCCACAGAGAGCAGCTATGGTTGTATGAGTACACTGTAGGCTGTCCGCAGAGAGCAGCTGGGGTTGTATGAGTACACTGTAGGCTCTCCACAGAGAGCAGCTATGGTTGTATGAGTACACTGTAGGCTCTCTACAGAGAGTACCTATGGTTGTATGAGTATACTGTAGACTCTCCACAGAGAGCAGCTAGGGTTGTATGAGTACACTGTAGGCTGTCCACAGAGAGCAGCTATGGTTGTATGAGTACACTGTAGGCTGTCCACAGAGAGCAGCTATGGTTGTCTGAGTACACTGTAGGCCCTCCACATTAGTCTCATCTAATGATGAGTTTCTCATAATATCATGTGATCCTAATCAGAAGATGACTTATTTAAATTACATTAGTTTGCATTTGTCAGGTTTTATTTCTTCTGGCTTTTCCTCATGAACAGTGCGTTTAAAATGTCACAATTTCACTCTCTTTATTTTACTTCAGTTTTTGTGAGATTTGTCTGCTCTCTATACAGAAATATATGACAGAGAAATATGAAGGGTTAAGGTATAAATATTCATTACCAGAAGGGGGTGTGATTTATAAGGGAAAGACAGAAAGAGACATAGTTTTTGTTTTTTTCTTTTTTATATAGGTTCTCATTATGTAGCTCTAGTTGTCTCTGTGAACACCTATGTAGACCAGGCTGGCCTAGAACTCACAGAGATCTGCCTGGATCTAAGTGTAGGCATTAAAGGAGTACATTACAGTACCTGGTGACATTTTACAAACAAATATATATATATATATATATATATATATATATATATATATCTTTTAAATGCAGATTCCATCCAACTGTATTTAAGAAAATAAAAGTAAAAAAAAGAAGAACACACAAGACAGAAACAGTCTCTCACAACGAACAGAAGATTTTTCAAAGGAGTCTTTCTTTCCAGGCGGCCCGTTAGGGGTTGTGGCAAGGTTTGGGAGAGGGAGCTGGAAAGTGCCTTGAAGTTATTGTTAGGAATGTCTGACTTGCAGGGCATTGATGCACTTACCCCTACCTTCTTTCCAGTCCATCTCAAGTCATGAGCTATTGCTTTGAACAAATAAATTTTCTTGGTTAGCTATGTAAATATAGACAAAAGAGTTCATTTTCCAATGTAGCAAGGTGTCTCTAGAGGAAGTGACTTCTTAGCTTCTAAACTACTTAATCTGTGAAAAAGAAAAGAGACAAGTGTCCACGTAGACAACACTTCCTTGTAAGACCTTGACTGGTGAGAAGAGAAAGCCCAGTGTTTGAAGGTGCACAGCTTATGCCGGGCTGGTGGGTGCATAGCCTTCATCTGTATACTCATCCGAGGGCACAGGCGAGAGAGAACAGAGAATTTGCAAACAGTGTTCAAGAAGGACATTTGGAGGTTAAAACTTTTATGCGGCAGTCAAGAGGCATTCCAAAGCCTTAATCAGGGTGGTACTCTGATCCCGGTTTGTTGTGGGAGTGACAATGGGATGTTTTCAAACAACTTGAGGTGTCTTCCAAAAGTACTATGTGGGAAAGATTAAGCTTTGTCACAGGTGGAAGCAATCTTGGCGGGCTTTACCCTTGGGGCACCCCATGAATACCTTGTCATAGACTGAGTGGAGCCATCCTGGGCCTGGAATTCAGGAAGCTGACCTGGGAACCCCACCTGGGCTATTGTTTTCCTAATAGACCCTCAACGGGAGAAGGAGACCACCCTTCCCATGTGACTCGGGCAGGTGGGGAAGAGAAGAACAACAGATTCAACCAGGGGTTTGGGAGAGCGTGTGGAGAAAGCGAACAGGCTGGACTATCACGCGGGCCAGAGAGACACCTAAGGACTCATCCCATAGAACGGATACCGGAAGGTTCACTCTTTTGTCCCTTTAGCCTTTTTTCCTTCTTGTGTAAGCTAGTTGGGTTGTATAATAAAGTTTAATTGTTAAGAAACAGAGCCAACATCTGGCGCCCATAGTGGGGCCCGATGGGTTCCACAGTTTCTAATGGTATGGAGGAAGATTCAGTATTCGACGGTATAGAATGCTGTTTCAGGGTATCAGCAAAGTCACAACTGCTGTTGCAAAACTCTTTCCTGCCTTATACTTAGAGGGAATTCTCTGTTTTTTCATTGTCCTTTTATTACAATATTTCATGCTTAGAAGGATTAGAAGAAAGGCTAATGACATAGAAAAGCCGGAAGGGTCAGTAAGTTCTATCCTTTTAGAAAAGATTGCAGATTTAACTGGACAGATGGAAAGGCTGAGGAAAGAAAATGAAGGGATGGGAAAGCAGATAGAATTTTTGGTCATTGGGAATGATGAAGGACAGAATATAGAGAGACCGGAAAGCCAGAAAAAACCAGAAGAGTCAATAAGCTCTATCCTTTTGGAAAGAATTACTGACTTGACTGAGCAAATGGGCAAAATACAGAAAAAACTATAAGGGCTGGAAAAGCAGAAGGCACCTTTGGTTAAAAAGGATGGAGAAGGTCCGAAACCAGAGGCAGAGGAAGCCAGACCAACCAGAAGGTCTTTGGAAGTAAATGTCCCAGTGGAGGACACCTCCACAGTCGCCCAGACACATTCAGCTTTTCCAGTCACTGTAAGTCATGTGCCCGCGCAAAATGGTGCTGAGGGTTATGATGAAATGGCTTGGCATCCTGTAGACATGATGGATTTAAAACATTTTAAGGAATCTGTCGTCAAATATGGTATGTACTCTGCCTTCATTAAACAAATGTTAAACAGCTGGGCTACTCAGAATAGACTGGTTCCCCAAGATTGGAAAAATTTAGTTTCAGCGGTATTGGAAGCAGCACAACAGTTACAGTGGTTATCATGGTGGCGAACAGAGGCTATAAAAATAGAACAAGAAAATACTACCCAGGGAATAAATATTAATAGAGATCAATTGCTTGGTGAAGGACGATATACTAACATAAGAGAACAAATTCAAGCTGAAGATAGAGTGATTGAACAATGTCATAAGGCAGCCTTGAGAGCTTGGGAGCTGGTAGAGGAACCTGGGAAAACAACTATTCCCTTTACTAAAGTATTCCAAGGACCTCTGGAGCCCTTTACCGAATTTTTACAGAGATTAGGATCTGCTATGGATAAGGTGATGCCAGATTCTGACAACAGACAGGCATTGAAACTTATCATGGCTTATGAGAATGCAAATACTACATGTAAGAGGGTGCTTAGACCATTAAAGGAAAGAGGCGCTCCACTAGATGACTGGGTAAAGGAGACAGTTAATAGCCCAGATATCATAATACTCGGTGCTTCAATTGTGGTAAAACTGATCATGTGCAAAGAAACTGTAGAGATAGAAGGCGCAATAACCCAGGAGAAAACGTAACTCGTAGGAGAGAACAAGGAGGTTCTGGTTATGATGGAAATGAGGTACCAAGACTCCCAGGGTACTGTAGTCGCTGTGGAAAAGGGAAACACTGGTCTCGGGATTGTCAGTCTAAGAGAGATGTGCAAGGCAATATCTTGCCGACGGGAAACGGCAGGAGGGGCCCATCGGCTCGGGCCCCCATAAACAATGCCAGCCAAATTCCTTTGGCCAGTCGGGAAGTGACAAACCCACAGGAAAATGGGAACTGAGTGTTAGTGATCTAATGCATGCTACTGAAGGCAGTGCAGCCTTGGATCTGGCTTCAAATGTTTCTCTTACTCTATCTCCCCAGGTTGAATGTTACAAGTTAAATACTGGTGTTTTCGGACCTTTGCCTTCAGGCACAGTAGGAATGGTTCTGGGAAGAAGTGGGCTGACTTCTCATGGTTTTATTGTGCATCCTGGTATTATAGATGGAGATTCTAAAGAGGAAATAAAAATCATGGCATGTGTGAAAAAGGAGATGAAAATCGATGCTGGGGATAGAATTGCTCAACTCTTACTGTTTCCTTACATTAAGGGCCAAGCCGCTCCAGTAGAACGGACTGGTGCATTCGGAAGCACAGGGACACAGGTGTTCTGGCAAATAGTAATTAATGATCAGAGACCTAAGTTAATTATACAATTGAATGGTGTTAAAATAGAAGGGTTGGTAGACAGCGGAGCCGATGTCTCCATCATTTGCCAGAAGTCTTGGAACCAAAATTGGCCACTTAAGAAGCTTTATACAGAAATTGTAGGAATTGGCAAGTTATCTCAAATAAAACAAAGTGTACAGTGGCTTGAGTGTGTGGGACCAGATGGGCAGATAGGGAAGCTGAAACCCTATGTGGCTGACATTCCCATAAATCTATGGGGAAGAGACCATTTACAACAATGGGGTACTCAGATTACTATTCCTACAAATACCGAGACAAACAAGGTTGAGACTAGGGGTGAATTGGTATGTGCTTCTGGGGAAGAGATTCATGTAAGTGATCAGGGGCGACCACAAGCTATGCCCATTGTCCAACCTCAGAACTCTTCAGGTTTAGAGCCAAAATTTATAAGAGGGGCCACTGCTGAGATACCAACCACCTTGCCCCTAAAATGGATTTCAAACAGACCTGTATGGCAGGAGCAGTGGCCCTTAACAAAAGAAAAGTTACAGGCACTTCATGGTTTAGTGAGAGAGCAGCTGGAGGCTCAACACATCGAAGAATCTTCCAGTCCCTGGAATTCCCCTGTGTTTGTGGTAAGAAAGAAATCAGGTGGATGGAGAATGATAACAGATTTAAGGGCCATAAACAAGGTGATTCAACCCATGGGTTCTCTTCAACCTGGAATTCCTTTGCCTTCTTTGCTACCTAGGTCTTGGCATATAATTACCATTGATCTAAAAGATTGTTTTTTCACCATACCTCTACATGAGAAGGACAGGGAAAGGTTTGCTTTCTCAGTACCTACTCTGAACAGTAGTTCTCCAATGAAGAGATATCATTGGAAGGTACTTCCACAGGGAATGTTGAATAGCCCAACTTTATGCCAGTATTTTGTGCAACAACCTTTAGAAAT
>CAJRSG010009156.1:0-14745 GCA_907169655.1 Acomys percivali
GAGGGAGGCAACAGGGTCCAAGTTAGAAACAACCTCCACTCCATTTGTTAGGAGACCCATTTGAGGACCAATCAGCCCATCAGCATCATATGTAGGGGGCCTAGGACCAGTCCACGCATGTTTTTTGGTTGGTGGTTCAGACTCTGTGAGCCCCCATGGCCCCAGGTTAGTTGGCTATGTAGGTCTTCTTGTGGTGTTCTTGACCCCTCCAGCTCCCCCAGTCCTTCTCCAACTCCTCCACAAGACTCCCTGAGTTCCACCTAATGTTTGACTGTTTCCATTTTCTGCTGGATGAAGCGTTTCAGATGAGAGTTATGCTAGGACCCTGTCTGCAAGGATAGCAGAGTATCATTAATAGTGTAGGGGGCTAGGTCTCTCCCATGGGGTGGGTCTCAAGTTGGGCCAGTCATTGGTTGGCCATTCCCTCAATCTCTGTTCCATCTTTATCCCTGCACATCTTGTAGGCAGGCCGATCTTGGGTTGAGGGCTTTGTGGGTGGGTTGGTGTCCTCCTTCCTCCACTGGAAGTCCTGCCTGGCTACGGGATGTGGCCACTACAGTCTCAGTATCCCCTGCTGCTAGGAGTCTCAGCTAGGGTCATCCTTCTGTCTTCTCAGGAGCCTCCCCCATCCCAGGTCTCCAACTTATCCCAGAGATGCCCTAACACCAATAACACCAATTTCCCTTCTCTATCCCAACCCTCTCCCCCACCCTCCCCCACCAGACTCCCCCTTTCCCCTCTTCTCTCTCTCTCTCTCTCTCTCTCTCTCTCTGTCTTTCTTCCAGCCACTTTTGATGTCTATTGTGTCTATTTCATTTCTCCTTCTTGGTGGAATTCAAGCATCCTCCCCTGAGCCCTCCTTGTTACTTACTTTCTTTGGGTCTGCGGGTTGTAACATGGTTATCCTATATTATGTGGCTAATATCCACTTACGAGTGAGTACATAACATGTGTGTCCTACTGGGTCTGGGTTACCTCACTCAGGATGATCTTTTACAGTTCCATCCATTTGCCTGCAAATTACATGATGCTGTTGTTTTTAATAGCTGAGTAGTATCCCATTGTGTAAATGTACCACAGTTTCTTTACCCATTCTTTGGTTGATGGACATCTGGGTTGTTTACAGTTTCTGGCCGTGATGAATAAGACATAGTTGAACAAATGTCCTCGTGGCTTGGTGAAGCATATTTTGGGAATTTGCCCAGGAGTGGTATAGCTGGGTCTTGAGGTAGCACTATTCCCATTTTTTTGAGAAACTGCCAGATTGATTTCCAAAGCGTTTCCCTCTGTTCCACATCCTCACCAGCATGTGCTGTCACTTGAGTTTTTTTATCTTAGCCATACTGATGGATGTAAGATGAAATCTCAGAGTTGTTTTAATTTGCATTTCTGTGACCACTAAGGACATTGAGAATTTCTTTAATTGCTTCTTGGCCGTTAAAAATTCCTCTGTTGATAATTCTCTGTTTATCTCTGCACCCCATTTTTAATAGGGTTATTTGGTTTGTTGATGTTTAATTTCTCAAGTTCCATATATATTTTGGATATTAACCCTCTATCAGGTGTAGGAGTGGTGAAGATCTTTTCAAAAGTAGAGTCTGTAAGGTAGATACATAGTTTCTTGGACCTTCTATAGAACCTTTTATTGTCTTACTTTAAAAATGAGTCTCAAAACAGCAACACACCAGAAAGAACACTGTGACAGTCACAGTCACTGTGGCCGAATCAGCCTTTTTTCCTCATAGTTGACTTTGTGGAGCAATGAGGCCCCAGGGACCTCCTGAGTATTACCTGAAGGGCTCCAAAGTGACACATCCGAGACTCCTGCACATCAGTGTTTACTGAAGCACCATTTGCCACAGCTAAATTATAGAACCAGTATGGGGGTCCAGCAACAGAGGGATGTGTAAGGAAAATGTGGCACATGCACAGTGGAACTTTTCTCATCTATAAAAAAATAACTAAGATATATCATCTGCAGGAAAATGGATACAACTGAAGAAACTGTAGTAAATTAATTATGCCAGTCTCAGAAAGACAAATATCAGGTGGTTTATCTCATCTGTAGATCCTAGATTTATATAGATGCATAAAGGCGTGTGCTTATAGATTACATGGAGGTAGAGACAAACAGTTTAAGGTGACCACACTGACTAACAGGAGGGAAAAGTAGAGGGAGCGCAAAGTAGGACAGCACTGGGCAGATATGTTTCACATGCAATATATGCTTCTACTAAAACTTTAAAGCTAAATAAATTTTCAAAACCTTAAAGAATAACGGTGGTGAAAAACCAAAGACAGGTGTTGTCTCTGGCAGCCTTTTCAAAGTGCCACACGGGGCGATTCCACTGTCCTGTGCAGTGAGAGCTGCAGGGCACACTGTGGTGTGACTAGTTATGTGTCTCCAGACAGGGAGCCCGTGACACAGCAAAGTACTGATACCACCACAGTCCAGCTTGGTGAACCACTCGATTGTGTTGTAATTACATACAGGCGCAGGAAGGACTCAGGTGGCTGCACCACCAAAGCCCATATCAATATGGCTGAGAGCTCAGGAAGCCGGGGACCTGGAGCACACTGCACAGCCGCAAGCAGCTCAGCAGGTTGAAGTGCCATTTCCTTGTGTCTTGGTTGGTCTAAATCTCTTCCAGGCAGCTCAGTCTTTTTCTGCTTCTTCCAGGCTGATGGTTTGCCTCTCAGGCTTTCCTCCTCTGAAAGTGATTCTCAGCTTTTTAAAAATCATTTACTCTGGCAACAGAGGCCCAGTGAATCTGGTCAGTTTTAGGGACTTCCTGAAGACAATTTGCATTGTTTACATTATTGTTTAAAGAGTTCCTTGTAGGATGGCATATTTTTAAATTTAATTAATTTATTCAGATTACAACTCAGTTATCATCCCCTCACTTGTATCCTCCCATTCCTCCCTCCCTCCCACTTTCACCCTATTCCCTTCCCCTAGGGCTAAGACTAAGGGGAACCTCCTCCCCAACTATATGGTCATAGGTATCAAGTCTCATCTTGGTAGCCTACTTATTCTTTCTTTGAGTGCCATCAGGCCTCCCCACCAAGGGGAGGTGGTCAAATATGGGGCATCAGGGTTCATGCCAGAGTCAGTTGCCACTCTCCACATAACTGTGGAGAATGTGCTGTCTATTGGGTAGATCAGGTAGGGGTTTGATATTTACTAGGATGGCATGTTTTAATCTTGTAGGAAACTTTTAGACAACCCTTAAGCAAGTTCAGAGAGAAACAATGGGCAGAAAATGGGGCTCTGTAGAAAGATAGAAACATAAATTTTAAATGAAAAAGTGCCTGTCTACAATATCAGGAAGCTTTCCCTTAAATGGGATGAACAGGTACTAGATACTGATGACAACTCATCTCAGATTGCCTGTGCATGGTTTCCTAGCAGTAAAACAAAATATGGGGAGGATAGAGAGCTGAAGATGAGCCAAGAGTGGTGTTGAGGAGTACAGCTGAAAAAAAAAAAAATGGCAGGACCTTGTCCCCAACACTTAGGCACTCACTACAGAGGGAGAAATTTAAAGCCGCCATTGACAGCCACCGAGATGCAATGAGACATGGAACGGAATGGGGGGCGCGTGGACCCCCAGTGAAATGAAGCAGAGGCACGGAAGCTTCCCAGCTGACAGCTTTTGAAGAAAGTCTGAAAGCACAGGACACGCCACACAAGTTAGGAGAGTGGAGTGTTTGTCTACTAATACAGCAGATGTAATTGCTGGAGGGATGGGTTAACTGTGGTAACAGTTGGAAGACTTGAATTTCCCAGCAAGTTGACCGTGATGCCCAGATGTCACTGGAGCACTGCTCACTTGTAGAACACAGAGGAAGAAGACAACTTTGGATGGAAGGAGGAACTGAAATGGATATGGTGCAATGAAAGCCTCGTTGGACCCAGAGAATATTCTGGAGCTCAGATGGCCCTTTAGGGGTATGATGGGCTAGGGATAAATAGGCGAGGCCTTCATCCTTCAGGGTGGTACATCTTTTATGGGCTATCACTAGAAAGGAACCTTTCCTTGGCTGAGGCTAAGTGCTTAATGTGGAACAATCACTTCAGTTAGCAAACAATTTCCCCTGAGAGAATTCATCCTCCATTCCTGGAAGGCCATGTGGGAGGTGTACCAGAGTCCATTCGTGTACCCCAGCTTGGGCCACTTTGATCTGCTCTTCAGCCAAGTTCTAGGAGTAGGCTCTGCATATGTCTAGAATGCCTCCTTCTCAGGGGAGGACTTGGTAGAATGGTGACAGTTGCAGCTACCTGTTCTCAGTGACAGCCGGCCTTCAAGTGACAGCCGGCCTTCAAGTGACGACAGCGGGCCTTCAAGTGACAGCCGGCCCCAGCGGCTCCCTCCTCTGATGCCCTTGCTGTTCTTAGTGTCACTCTTACTTTGTGGCGTGAGCCAAACCCCACATCTGAAAGGCTTGAGCTCCTACTCACTATGCAGGGCTGCTGCCCTCACCTACTTCCCACTAAGACCAGCCGGAAAGCATCTAGGGAGGCGGTGGGACTAGCCCTGGGTAGATGACCTCACTTCCGCCACGATGGAGTCTCCTCTCCTTGCCTGATGGTCCTTCCGCACAAGGAGTCTTGAGTATACGGAGAAGTCATAGCTTATAATTCACAGGACTCCTGCTGGGTCCTTTGGCAGTAGTGTTTCCGTCTTTGGGAAGTGAGGCCTATGGGGAGCCCTAAGTTGCGGGTGTAATAAACACACACTCCCCGCGTGGCTCCACTGAGAGTAAGGTTCTACCTTCCACCATTTGGTTTCTGTACTTTAAAGTTCCACCTGCGGCTCGCGTTACCGTCTCGCCAGCAAGGACGACGCAGCACGCATATAGGATCCTTCTGCAGCAAAGCTTTAATGCATCTTGAGAGGGAGAGCGTAAGCTTACAGAGCGGAGACCCCGAACAGCAGAAAAACCCTCCCTTATATAGGAGACTGTCCTCCGCTTTAGGACGTGTCAGACCCCGATTGGTTGTTGCTCATCGGGCGAGATGACGCCACGGGAAAGGCAGAGCCCGACAAGTGGAAATTCCCCTCGCACATGCGCAGATTAGTTGTTTGCCAGCATGGGACACAGGATGTCAGCGCCATCTTGTAATGGCGAATGTGAGAGCGGCTTCTCACACCACCTGCTAGGTACACAGAAGTATGTACATTGTTTTAAAGTATACGCTGTTTCCTGAGCGACGGTGCCCAACCCTGGAGAGGACTACTGCCCTGTCTTCATCAGGCCACTCCACTCTACCAGAGCAGCAGCTGTCTGGTTGGAATGGTGCGTAGTGTGACCACAGAGTCTGCAGTCAGTGTCGCCAGCTCGCCTCTTCCATAAATTATGATTCTTGGGTGGATCCAGAGGACTGGACCCTTGACAAGCTCCCCAGCAAGTGCTGCTGGTGGCAGCCCTTTGGACAAGAAAGGCAACTCCGTATCCGGAATATGAGTCTATGCTGGTTAAAATATAAAGTGCTGCCTTCCCCAAAATGAAAGTCAACTTGCCAGACAGTGTTTGATTGGTTCCCTTGAGGAAGGTGTTGAATTATGAGCCCTGGTGCTAACAGGTGGTTATTTGACAGTGACACTTGATAAATCGATCTTGGGGACCTGTGCCTAGTCACAGCCTTGGCCACCACCAGTGTGGTCGAGCCATTTAGTCACTGCACCAACACTCGGGCAGCCAATGAGAGGCCCTGAAGAAGCTTTTCTGACCTGGTTCTGTATTATGTGTTCCATGAGGGTATCCTCTCTGCCAGGATAAATGCAGTACAGAGATCTTCACACCATAGGCCTTCCTCCCCAGTGTGCCGTCTCATGCCGCGAGCCCACACCCTCATTAGCCAACTGGCCCATTCATTCTCCACAGCCCATGACTTACACATACCCCAACCTCACGACATTCCATAGCTTTTCCCACTGAAGATTCTCCCTCATCGCTGGCCTATAAGTCTGCCCTGGGTAGAGCTATAGCTCTGATGTCACACATTCCAAGTATCCAAACCTAAACCAACAGAATTTTTCACTTCCCTTTACCAGCATGCCACAGGGAGTCCATGTATGACCTGAGGAAAAGGTTTTGGTGCCATAGTGCCAGAGGTCAGGAGTCTGGGCCATTTCCTTGAGTGGACTGTACATTCTGGTCACCTGGTTCTAGATCTTTCCCCTGCATCAGCAGAAAGTTGAGCCCTTCTGCATGAATGAATCTAATAGACTAAGCTCTCAATGGGCAGTCCAGGTGTACGGCAATGTAACGGCTAGTGGCCATGCTTCCTACCCCAGTTAGGAACATCCCAGTAAGCTGCTATGGAAAATGTGTGTAAGTAACTCTGATGCCTCTAGAACCTTCCATAGAACATGGTCATCTGTCCCTTTTCCAGACTTGTCATGCATCTGTTTCAACATGCTCACCTCTCAGAGCCTTTCAACTCTCCTTTCCATTTTCTGCAAGCAATTCTGGCATCTCTCCTCCCACAAAGCAGTTCTCCTTCTCGCCTTGGCTACCTTACTTTGTCTATTCATTAAGTATTGAGTCCTGAACATGTGCCAGGAACTGTGTGAGGTGCTGGAGGTACAAAGCAAAAAAGGAAAAAGGAGGAAAACAGAGTTCTGTGCCCATTGCCAAAGGGCTCCGCATTCATCATGTCTCTCTTGCTTTAATAAAACACTCTGGCCATGGCAACTTCTAGAAAGAAGGCTTCACTTGGCATCTTAGTCAGGGTTTCTGTTGCTGTAATAAAGTGCCATGGCAGAAAAGCAAGCTGGGAAGAGAAGGGTTTGCTTTGCTTATACTTCCGTATCACCCGTTCCTCACTGAAGGAAACAAGAGCAGGAACTCAGATAGGGAAAGAGTCTGGACGCAGGAGCCGACGCAGAGGCCATAGAGGGTGCTCTCGCTGGCTTGATCCTCGTGTCCTGCTCAGCCTCTCTTACAGAACCCAGTGAGGGGACTGATATTTGGCACAAGACACCCCAAGACCAAGTTCTCAGCACAAAGGAGATTTATTTGCCCCAGAGAGACAGAGGGCAGGGAATAGGAGACAAAGGCGGGAGACAGAGGATGAGGGAGAAGGGGAAAGAAACAGGGATGGGGGATGGAGGGACAAAGACCTGCTGTGGACAGAGGAGAAAGACTTCGCTCACAGGCAAATGGTGGTTTATGAAGGGAAAAGGGAAACCCCCACGTTAGGGTGAGGTGTTTAATTTTGAGCACGTTAATTTGATAGCCAAGAGGGAGCTTTTGCTAGCTGGACCTTGGTAGTCAGCCTCACGAGAAAAAGTGGCCAAATAAGGGCATAGACCTTGGGGTCTAGCTTTAGGGATGTAATCTGACGGCTTTTAGCAAAAGGGAAGGAATGGGGGAGGGGCGAGGCCTGATGGAGCCATGTTTGCCATCCTTGGACTGGCTAGAGTCCCTTCACCCAAGACCAACAGCCTAGATACAGCACCCCAAATAACGGCCTGGGCCTTCCCCCCCCCCTCCAACTACCACTAATCTATTGCTACAGGCCTTTCTGCAACCTGATCTTATAGAGGTGTTTTCTTAATTGGCGTTCCCTCCTCTCAGATGACTTCAGCTTGTGCCAAACGGACATAAACCACCCAGCACACTCAGGCTTACAGTCCTGGAGGTGTGAGAGTCCCTCAAGGGCGGGAGCATGGCATTGGCAACAGACTCGGGGCCAGGAATATTGAGGGTTCACAGTTTGAACCATACACAGGAAGCAGAGATAGCCAGCATGAAATGACCCCTCCCCCATCCCCAGCAAGGCCACGCCTCCCCCATCCCCTCCAGCAGGACCACGCCTCCTTAAGCCTCCCCAAGCTGCTCCACCAACTAGGGACTAAATATTCAAATGCCAGAACCTGTGGGGAACATTCTCCTCCAACAGGGCTCTGGGCGTGGTTCAGCTGTAGTGGAAAAGGTCTTCACCATAGTCTATGCTGAGCATAGCATGGAAGAAAAGCAGACAGAGAGATGTGACATCAAAGACACCGGTCCCGCACCGGAGCTTCCGGCAGCTCATTGGCTATCATTTTCTACTCTCACGGTGAATCTCCCCCAGATACTCAGACATGGTGGCTCTTCCTCTGCCATGACATCAAATTGGTGACAAGGTAGAATATGGTTTCATCTGGTCTCAGAGGTGAACATAATACTATCCCCACTTTCTGGGTTGTAATAATTGTCTTGTCCTTTTCACATTCTCAGGGGTAGGAGTAGAGGGAGGGAGAGGGGGGAGGGGGAGGGGGAGGGGGAGGGATAGGAGGTAGGGGTAGGGTTAGACTTAGGGGGTAGGGGGTAGGAGTTAGGGGTAGGGTTTCACATCACTATGTAGCCCTGAATGGCAGCAGCTAAAACCAATCCTGGTGCATCAGAAGCCACTGGAAGATGAAATGGAAGGCCAGAGTGCTGAATTAAAGGTGCCTGCTGCCAAGCTCTACAACCCACATACGTTGGAAAATCCGAGCTAGCTCCAGGACCTTGTCTTCTGACCTCCACATGCACATGACAGTGTGTGTGCTTGCACACACATGCACACACACAAAATAAGGAAAGAGGGGGAAAAAGAGAGCATTTTTTTCAAAGCTGAAATGGGCACGTGTGATGTCACAGTCAGACAAGCAGGAGTCTCCACCAGTAAAGAGTAACAATTGTTCCTGCCTCATGAGCACCACCCCCACCATGCACCTGGCTTCTCATTAATTTACCTGTGACATGTTGCCACACCTAATTGCGTTTGGCAATTAGTAACATCTCAACACCTCTTTTAATGAAACAATTAAGAGTGTGCTCCTCCTGGTTGCACAAAAATATCTAAGCTGATTTTTCAGAAGAAAAGAAAAAAAGAGCAAATGTAACACCCCCCCCCCCCGCCAGTGGTAACTTGGGTACAGACAACGTGGAGGTAAGCAGTTGCCTTCTCGAATTTTGCAAGAACTATGCACACACGGCCCTTTCTGCCCCCCCCCCCCCCCGCTTGTTTCTTTGTTGCTTGGTTGCCTGTATGAGCATCTCCCCACCAGACAGCTTGGGCTGTCTACGTAGCCACGTGGTATTAATTACAAGGAAGAATGGATGCTAAGCAGTTGCTGTTACTCATTTCTCACTCGCATGGTTGCACTGATTGCTTGGGAAAGCAGATGCCCCAGAGGCAGTTCTCGTAGGAAGCCCTGGGGAGAGCTGCAAAGGAGCCTCCCAGCCTTTGTCCTGGATCCCACTCTTTCCAAGTAATAGATCAGTGGGGAAGTGTGGACACCTTATTCCCTGGGGTTCCCTGGAGAAATCCTAAATCGCTGCTATTTTTACTATCCTCCCCTCCCCTGTTAGCAACTGAGAAAAATCACGCTGTTCTATTATTACAAAATTTACCTTACAGCAATAGCGTGCAAGCCTTTGGATTCAGGGATAATTCAACATTGTCACTGTAGATAAAGACTGCACAGGATGTGTCCTCGCAGCCCCGTCTATTCGTAGATGGTTCTTGATGTGATTTCTTTTCATTTTATTTTCCAGAGCAATCACTTAGCATACCAGAGGACAGGGTCAAGAAGGTGGCCTATGTAAAGGCATGCCAACAGGGCTTGGGAGGTGGCTAAGTGCGCAAAGTGGCTGCTCCCCAAGTGTGGGGACCTGAGTCCAGATTCGCAGCTCCCGGTAAAAGCTGGCTACATTGGTATATAGTGAGGAGGTGGAGACAGGAGGGCACTGTATACACTGACGACGCGACTGCTCCAGGTCATGGCTGAGGGGAGGGTTTTAGTTGTAAGGGAGAATACAGCCAGAGGCATCTGGAAGAGAGCAGAGCAGAGAAAGACAGTAACAGACTGAGCATGGACTGGGCCATGATGTGGGCTGGAGGGGGAGACAGAGAGTACAGGCAAAGGGGGCCAAGAGAAAGAAGGGGGCCAAGAGAGCGCACAGTCAAAACAGCAGGGTGACTAGGCTATGAGAAGGTGGGCATGGAAGCCCGTAAGAAAAGAAGTTTAGGGTGGGAGTCGCGACGGGAAGAGGGCTGAGGAGAGACGGGTGCCGGCATGTACTCTGTGCCAGGTACTTGCGATACCGGGAGAGCCTGGAGGCCAGCCTGCACTTTGGTATGCTAGTAAGCACCAGACAGCCATTTGTCCCAAGTTTCCTTTGGACCTGACAGATACCTGGAGGTCTCAGCAGTCTGCACAATCAGTGAGCTGCAGGTGCAGTAAGAGACTCTGTCTCAAAAATTATTAACTTAATTAAGTGAAGAACAATTTAAGAAGACACCTGGCATTGGCCTTTGGCCTCAACATGAACACACACACACACACACACACACACACACACACACACACACAGACACACACACACTTTTTTTTTTTAAGGAGAAAAGAAAATGTTCCTCAAATATGACTACCCTGCTGGCTGAGGCTT
Organism: Acomys percivali; assembly: GCA_907169655.1. Lineage (NCBI taxonomy): Eukaryota > Metazoa > Chordata > Mammalia > Rodentia > Muridae > Acomys > Acomys percivali. Next base: position 10,432 of record CAJRSG010009156.1, read on the forward strand.
CTGGTGCTGCCTTGCATCCTCCAGACCCCAGAAAGATTCCAGGGTGCCTGTGCTTTAGAACAACTGCTTTCATAACCCACTGATGTGCTGAGGCTACAGGGGCCCTAACCTGCCCAGAGCAACCTCCCCGCTCAGTGGCCTCCTAGCCTCTCTGTGCCCGTCACGCCTACCCTCGGGGGTTTGTCCTCCACCCACCAGCCTTCAAGACACACTTCCTGCGTTTGCTCTCCACAAAGCTCTTTTTTATTTCCTCATCCATTCTCCCTTCTAGAAGGTTAGAACCCCTCGTTAGGCCCAGGCAGACGGTAACTGTGGGCCATTCTGAATTCATACACTCAAGTACAACGTATGCTCATTCATATAAACAACACTCTCTGTGACTGTTGGGGATCGCTCAATAAATACTTCTCAAATTCAGTTTTATTGAACTTTTGACAGTGTGTCTAATTTGACTTTTTGCCAGTTTGACTAGCAGTTGACTTTCTCACAGCCCCGTAAAGTCTGTCTACCACAGAGTAGCTCTGAGGGACAGGGAACCTGCTGTACAATTTCAGTGTCAGCCCTCACTGTCCCTCAATCACCCGAGGCTGGCGCATCATCTACCCCGAGTGGCTGGCTGTTTATAACCTGAGTGTTGTCACTGTGTCCCCCAAGGAACAGATACAATCAGAAGAGCAATAACCATGTCATGTGAGCTAGGATGAAGAGCTCCATCTTCTAGGTCACAGGGGCAGCCATCCTCGAAAACACACCACGGGTTTGTCACAACTCTTTCTCCACAGTGACGCTTTTTCCTTGTCCTTCGCCTCCCAATGCTGCAGCCTGCATCTGAGAGACCCTGATTGCACTTTCTCCGCATCTACAGGGAACCTGCTGACTCAGGAGAGAAGGGAGTCACTAGTCTCCAAAGAGGGTTAGTTATTTCTTGTGTGTTGCATTCTCACGTCTACCCTGTTCTCAGCGCGCACACACACCGAAGGGCTGACTGAACACAGCAAAGCCACTTTCTTGCTAATTGTATTACCCTTGCTGGTTATTATTACGGCCTCGCTTCCAGGACATGGAGAAAGCCAACCACATAATGATCCAAGAGGTAAATGGAGCACATCGCTGCGGTGACTGCAATGATAATGACTCACATAAATCAGAGGTCCAGGGACTCACCTATCAGAGCGAGCTGAGAAGCGGGACTTTCAGTTGCTGTAATTGTTTGGTGATAGATTTGTAAGGAATAATTCTCATATGTAGATGCCCCAGAGCTAGAGATTTGTTCAAAGAAAGGCACAAATTGATTTTAGCTCTGCCTCTCCTTCCCTGGGAGAGGCCTCTGTACCAGGAAGAAATCCTGTCACTTGGACTGTGCTATCTGAAGTCCTTAGACAAGACGAAATGGGGTTCCTTTGCCTTCTGCTTTGAAAGAGAGGTGAACTACAGGCTTAATCAGGCAGCCAGCCCCTCGCCCACTCCTGGGGCTTCCTTGCTTTCTATCAAAGGACGCAGGACACCTTATTTAAGATTATCACAGGCTCTAAGCCAGCCTGAGGCCTGAGATAACCCTCATGTCATTGGTTGATGACATACACAGTAATTTTCAGTTTACAACACAAACATTTGGATTAGTAACCCATTTTGTTTTGTTGCTGATTTAGGGGTTAATAATTTCCAAGTTGCTATCATAAGTTGTTGTCTTTGGAACCCCTGGGGTTAATAATTCACTTCATTCCAGCTTCCCGAGGGCTGGATAGGGGCATGCCTGGTGTTGTACCCAGTCCTGGGCAAGAGAAGACCTAATAGGACTGGCAGACAAACACTGGGGGTCTAGGCATAGGGCTCGCTGGACAGGCAACAGACTGTGTATGCATATATGTGTGCACGTGTGCATGTTTGTGTAAGTGTGTACATGTGCATGTGTCTGTATATGCATTTATCTGCATGATATATTTATGCATTTATGTGTGCTTGTATAAAACATAACATTCAACTCTCATGGTCTAAGTCTCTGGATCAAGCCATGGGTACCTTTAGGAACAGAAGAGTGGAGAGGACCAAATCTCAACCTTTCCCCCAGACCAATGGTGTCTGTTTTCCTCTTCAAGCATGGATCCTCCACTTCAACCACAGGGAGAAATAATAACCCTAATCTTTACACAGAAAGAGATTGGCCAGGCGTGAAGCAAGTTGGCACCGTCTTCCTTTAAAATGAGCAGATAAACAAACAAATGAGAGCTTGGAAGGAGGAGACGGTTTGTGAATAAAACAATGTTTTATTAAGTTGCTATTAAATTTCAATTGAACAGTGCTTGGGATACATAGGCAGGGACATATTCCTGAAACTAATTGGTTTTCCACATCTGCCTTACTTCCTAATTGGACTAATTACTGCACCATAGGATCATGTTTGCCATACTACAGAAAGCAAGAAACCTTGATTTACAGCAAGGGGAGCAGCAATTAGAAGGAATTAATTCATAAAGCAACATCTAAATAAATCATATTATGAAAAGACAGCAATGTAATTATTGTGACTGGTGGATCCCCGGTGGAAGAACATCAAACTAAACCTCAGGCCATGCTGCTGAATCCTTCCCATCATCATAGGCTCTATTTCATGGAGTATGTACTACCTATTTATTCTTAAGGCCTAATTGAGGTGGTGTGTCAAAAACAATATGGCCCAACGCTCCTTTTCAGCAGTGCAGAAAAAAAAAACAGCAAGTTCTTGCTACCTCCTATTTTTTCCTTTGTCAGAATTAAATATAAGCTCAGTACAAGGTGGCTAATGTGTGGTGGCCACAATTTCAAAATGGGGCCTTTGCAAACCTAAGTGTCACTATGGATCTCCTTTTGACATCTGGTGGCATTGGCGGGAGGGCAGGGCGGGGCATAGCTAAGAGCCCTTATTAGTAAAAACCACATCCTAAACTCCAGGGCTTCAGTAACCACTCCCACTTGCTGTGTGGAGACAGAGGCCCTGCCGCCTGTCAGGGTTCCACAGGCCACATAGCAAGCTCCGCAATCTTCCCTTCATCTCAAGCAAGCGTGGCACAGCTGAGGGGCCAGCACACACCGTCATCCCAGTATGTGGGAGGCTGAGGCAGAAAGATCGTGAGTTTGAAGCAGCTTGGGTTGCACACTGAGACACTAACTCAAACGGAAGAAGTGCAAGATGAAAAGGAAGAGAAGAGGGGCATAGGAGGGGGAGGAGGAAGAGGAGACAGGAGGGAGAGAAAGAAAGGAAAAGGGATCCCCTTGGCATCAGGTTCTTCGTATGCTAGGACCTAGTGTTTGTGTGCCCATGCCCCAAATCTATACCTCAAAGCCTACTCGGTCTCTGCTTCGCGAGAGCCCAGGAGGATGAGGACACAGGCTCTGGACCATCCTGGCCCCACAGCAACATCTCAAAAGATAAGTCACTGTTGCTGTGCTGTGGCCCCATCTAATTCTCCTGGTATGCTGTCATTGCCTTCTCAAATACCCACAGGCTCGGGTCAGCTGAGGAAACTGTCTGCCACCCCAGGCAGCACATCCCATCTTAAACAAATCCTGGATCCCCTAGATCAACTCCATTAGGGCTTTTGGGTCACTGGGAGATGGTAGGTAGGGACAGCACTGCTCTTCCTCCCCATGCAGCTTGTGCACCCTCAGCACCGGGGACCTGACCTAGGAGGGCATCGCAGGAGGGCTGTGTGAGGCAGCTTGCTTTGAATTCTAATTCTACCACTCCATGCAGACCCCTCCTCAAATTCTCTACGGTGAGCTTGTAAACATATGTTCCACATACATCTGCTTAAAGGAATACTTGTTTTTAAATACTGATTTCATTGTTCCTCCAGGCACTTCTTCCAGAGGATGCAGACAAGCAAGAACCATCTCCTTGTGATATAAATAATTGTTATTGGGCACAATCTAATACGTCCTTGGTGCTGCAAGATTAAGTCAGTCATTAATATAAATTGGAGTTGAATAAACGTGAACATGCCTACAAAAATTTCGATGGCCTCAAAGAAGGAAGGATCTGAGTTTGTTTCCATAGAGCCAAGGGATCTCAGGCTTCTTAGAAGCCTCTGAGTGACACATTTCTCAGCTTACATGCCTGAGTTTTAGACGTAACTGAGCTAGGTGGTGACTCAGGCTTGTAGTTTCAGCACTGGGGAGGTGGAGGCAGGAGGATTGCTTGTGGGTTGGATTTGAGACCAATGTAAAATCCAGGTCAGATAGGACTGCATAGTCTCCAGGAGAGATATGGGGAGCAGGGGAAGGAAGGAACGGAGGAGAGAGGGAGGGAGGGAGGGAGGGAGGGAGGGAGGGAGGGAG
>CAJRSG010009171.1:0-10425 GCA_907169655.1 Acomys percivali
TTCTTTCTTTTTGAGTTTCTATTGTATCCAGCAACATTGTTGAGGGGGTTATCAACTGTAATTTCCTGGTAGATTTTTCTGGGACCACTTATGTATACTATCATATCAACTGCAATTAGCAATACTTCAACTTCTTCCTTTCCAATCTGTACTACTTTGGTCTCTTTCAGTTGTCTTATTGTTCTAGCTAAAAATTCAAATACTATATTGAATATATATGAAGAGAAAGGACAGCCTTGGCTCATCCCAGATTTTAATGGAATAGTTTTACATTTCTCTCTGCTTAATTTGATGTTGTCTATCGGCTTGCTGTAAATTGTCTTTATTACATTTAGGTATTTTATTTTGTTAAGGTATGTTTCTTTTATACCTAATCTCTCTAAGACTTTTATCATGAAGGGATGCTGGGTTTTGTGAAAGGCTTTTTTTTTTTTGCATCTATTGAAGCAAATATGTATTTTTTCAGTTTGTTTATATGGTACATTACAGTGAGTAGTTTTTCTACATTAAACCATCTCTGTATCTCTGGGATGAAGCCTATTTCACCATGGTAAATTATATTTTTGACATGGTCTTGGAGGTGGTTTGCAAGTATCTTATGAGTATTTTTGTGTCTATGTTCATGAGGGAAATTGGCCTGTAATTCTCAGTGTGATGACTATATATGGGATGAACTACAATCTAGAAGTGGAGGGCACACCTGTGATCTGGATCTTAAGGCAGAAAGACAAGGTACCTTTGATCTGCATCTTAAGACTGGAAGAAATAGGATTTTTATCTGGAGCTTGAGTGGGAGAGATACATGCCTTTAATCCAGAGCTTGAGGCAGAAAGACACACCATTAGTCTGGGCCACACCTTCTGCTGAAAACCTATATAAAGACAATGGGAGAAGGAAGTGATTTTCATCTTCTTTGCCTGCTTGACCTTGCATTGGCACCTCACTGGCATTGGAGCCTACTTCTTTAGAATTCCAGCCATATGGGACTGAGAAACTACAAGATTCTTGAACTTTCCATTTCAAGCTATCTATTGTTGGATTAACTGGACTGCAGCCTGTAGGTCATTTAAATAAATTCCCTTTATAGATAGACAGAAAGACAGACAGGCAGACAGACAGACAGACAGATAAATAGCTACATAGATAATAGATGATGATGATGATGATAGATAGATAGATAGATAGATAGTAGAGAAATAGATGATTGATTGATAGATGATACATATATACATACATATGTACATACATACAAAATAGATTTATTCCAGAAGTTTTGTGACTCTAGAGAACTCTGACTAGTACATTCAGTGTGCCATCTATTTTCTCTTGCTTTCAGATGTATGAGCTCTCAGCTGGTCCTGCCACCATGTCTTTACTCTGCCTTTGTGGACTCTAAACTTATGAAACTGTAAGTCCATTTATATTCTTTCATCTATAAGTTGCCTTGGTCATGCTGTTTTATCATGGCAATAGAGTATAACTGAGACCTATGGGCAGCACTAATTGGACTCAATGGGTGTAAAACAGAAAAAAATGTGTATACAAAATATAATACAGATATCTGAAGAAAATATCACTATCAAATGTAGCAGCAATATTTCAAGAAGTCATGAATCAGAGAAGAAATTGTAACTGAAATATGCAAATATTTGGACAAAATAGCAAAGAATATTAAGAGTACAAATATAGTTAAACCAATCCTATGAGAATATGTATAGCATGATACTGACTTGTCTTTAAGAAGTGACATTGTAGAAGAGACATTACCTCACCTCTGGATAAACCTTTTATTGATTTAATAACTGATTTCTAGCCTTAGGATCATTGAGCACCCTGAAGAGTGTGACTACCCTACTAAAATGAACTTGTCATCCTGTGTACATTGATAGCAAATGGATTTAGTGGATCCCTTAAAGTTGGCACTTTTATCATATCATCAATGAGAGGCAATAATAAATGTTGGAGACCCTACAGAATATACAGGTACAAACTAAGTAGTACAGAACTTGTTCAACCTATGCCATATGCCACAGGAAAAGTGCACAGTCAAAGAAAGCCTCACTGAATTCTCAACTAATACTTGTTTTTTTTTCTTTTCTTTTCTTTAAAGTTTTGGAGAGATCAGGAATACAAGGCACATACCTAAACATAATAAAGGCTATATACAGTAAGCCAATAGCCAACATCAAATTAAATGGAGAGGTACTCAAGGAAATTCCTCTAAAATCAAGGACCAGACAAGGCTGCCCACTCTCTCCATATCTCTTCAATATAGTACTTGAAGTTCTAGCCAGAGTAATAAGACATCAAAAGGAGATCAAGGGGATCCAAATCAGAAAGGAGGACGTCAAATTATCCCTATTTGCAGATGATATGATAGTGTACATAAGTGACCCCCAAAATTCCACCAGAGAACTCCTACAGCTGATAAACACCTTCAGCAAAATGGCTGGATACAAAATTAACTCAAAAAGTCAGAAGCCTTCCTATATACAAAGGACAATCATGCAGAGGAAGAAATTAGGGAAACTACACTCTTCACCATAGACATGAGCAATATAAAATATCTAGGAGCAACTTTAACTAAGCAAGTAAAGGACTTTTTTGAAAAAAAAACTCAAATCTCTGAAGAAAGAGATTGAAGATGATATCAGAAGATGGAAAGATCTCCCTTGCTCATGGATCGGGAGAATTACCATATCAGTGACAGGCCTTCCCTCGACTCATTTGATTTCCCTTTTGATTGCTAGTGACTCATTTATCACTCTGTGACATGTTGTAGCTCTATAAGGGTAGGGGGCCTGGGTCCAGTCAATGCATGCATTTAGGTTGGTGGCTCAGCCTCTGTGAGCCCCCATGAACCTAGGTTATTTGACTATATTGGTCTTCTTGTAGAATTTTTGTTCTCTTAGGGTCCCTCTCTCCTTCCCCCAAATCTTCTGCAAGATTCCCAGTTCTTCATCTAATGTTTGGCTGTGAGTCTCAGCATGTGTGTCTATCTGCTTCTGGGTAATGCCTCTCAGAAGATAGCTTGGCTTATGTCTGCAAGCACAGCAGAATGTCATTAATAGCGACAAAGATTGGCTCTCTCCCATGGGGTGGGTCTCAAGTTGGGTCAGCCATTGGACGGACATTTCCCCAAACTCTGCTACATCTTTATCCCTGTCCATCTTGTATGCAGGGTAACTTTTTGGTGAAAAGTTTTACGGCTGTGTTGGTGTCCTCCTCCCTCCATTGGAAGTCCTGCTTTGCTATAGGGGGTGACCTATTTTATTTTATTTCCCCTTTTGAGTGAGATTCAAGCTCCCTCCCTTGGGCCCTCCTTGTTGCTTAGCTCCTTTTGTCCTGTGGATTGTGGTATGTGTATCCTGTACTGTAAGGCTAATGTCCACTTATAAGTGAGTATATACATTGTATGCTTTTCCGGGTCTGGGTTACTTCACTCAGGATGATCATTTCTAGTTCCACCCATATGGCTGTAAATTTCAAGATTGCTTTGTTTTTAATAGATAAGTAGTATTCCATTGTGTAAATATACCACCTTTTTAAAATCTATTTTTCAGTGATGGAACATTTAATTTGTCTCCAATTACTGGCCTTTATGAATAAAGCTGATATGAACATAATTAAGCAAATATCCTTGCAGTATGGTGAAACATCTTTTTGTGTATATATTCAGAAGTGAGATAGCTGCCTCTTGAATAGAACTATTTCTTAAGAACTGAAAGATTGATTTCTAAAGTGGTTGTACAAGTTTACACTCCCACCAGAAATGGAGCCGTTTCCCCCGTTCTTCACATCCTTACAGCATGTTCTGTCACTTGAGGTTTGGATCTTAGCCATTCTGACAAGTGTAAGATGGAATCTCAGAGTTGTTTTGATTTACATTTCCCCAATGACTAAGGGAACTGAACATTTCTTTAAGTGTTTCTCAGCCATTAGATATTACTCTGTTTAAAACTATATATTAGTGGGTGGTTGTGGGGCATGCTTTTAATCCCAGCACTTGGGAGGTAGAGGCAGGCAGATCTCTGAGTTCTAGGCCAGCCTGGTCTACAGAGTTAGTTCCAGGACAACCAGGATTACATAGAGAAACCCTGTCTTTAAAAAAAAAACCAACCAACAAACTAACAAACAAAAACTCAAACAAACAAACAAGCAAACAGATAGGATTCTCTATTTAGCTGTGTACTTCGTTTTTAAATTGTATTATTTGTTTTGTTGGTGCTTAACTTTTTGAGTTCTCTATGTATTTCGGTTGTAGGGTTGGGGAAGATATTTCCCAGTCTTTGGGCTGTCATTTTGTTCTATTGACATTGTCCTTTGCCTTACAGAAGCATTTCGGTTTCATTAGGGCCCATTTATTAATTGTTGATCTTAGAGCTATTTGTGTTCTGTTCAGAAAGTTGTCTCCTGCGCCAATTAGTTCAAGGCTCTTCTCCACTTTCTCTTCTACTAGGTTTAGTGTATCTGGTTTTATTTTGAGGTCTTTGATCCATGTGGACTTAAGTTTTGTGCAAGCGATAAATATAGATTTATTTGCATCTTCTACACGCAGACAATGATTTTGATTATTTCTTGATGGTTGCTCCTCTTTGATGTGTTTGCTTCTTTTCTTTGAGCTTTCAGATGTGGCGTTAAGTTGCTAGTAATACATCTCTCCAATTTCTTTATGAAGGTGCTTGGTGCTATGAACATTGCTCTTAGCTCTGCTTTCATTGAGTCCCATACATTTTGGTGTGTTGTGCTTTCATTTTCATTGACTTCTAAGAACTTTTTAATTTCTTTCTTTCTTTATTTCTTCCTAGACCCAGGAGAGAGTTGTTCACTTTCCATCAGTTTATAGCCTTTTGTTGTTTTTGTTGTTATTGAGGTTCAGCTTTAGTTCACGGTGGTCTGGTAGGATACAAGGGATTATTTCCATCTTTTTGTATCTATTGAGGCTTGCTTTGTGACTGAGCATATGGAAATGTTCTGTAGATATCTGTTAGGTCCGTTTGATTCATAACGTTGGTTAGTTTTATTATTTCTTTGTTTAGACTTTTGTCTCATTGACCTGTCCATTAGTGAGAGTGAGGTGTTGAAGTCGCCCACTATTAATTCATGGGATTCAGTGTGTGATTGAAGCTTTAGTAATGTTTCTTTTACAAATGCGGATACTCTTGCCTTTGAGGCATAAATGCTTAGAATTGAGAAGTCATCTCGGTAGATTTTTTTCCTTCGATGAGTATGAAGTGTCCTTCTCCATCTCTTTTGATTACTTTTGGTTGAAAGTCTATTTTGTTAGATATTAAAATGGCTACTTTGCTTATTTCTTGGGTCTGATTGCTTAGAAATTTTTTCCAGCCCTTTAGTCTGAGATAATGTCTATCTTTGTTCCTGATGTTTGTTTCTTGTATGCAGCAGATTGATGGATCTTATTTTTAAATCCACTTTGCTAGCCTGTCTCATTTTATTGGAGAATTGAGTATGTTCATATTGAGAGACATCAATGACCAATGATTGCTAATTTCTGTCATTTTGATGTTGGTGGTGATAGTGTGTGTTTCCCCTCTTTTGTTTTTGATTGTGTGAAATTATTTATTGCCTATGTTTTCTTGGGTGTTTTCCTTCTAATATCCTTTGTGGGACTGGGATAATGGAAAGATATTCTTTTAATTTGGTTTTCTCGTGGAATGTCTTGTTTTCTCAATTTATGGTGATTGGAGCTTTTGCTTGGTATAGTATTCTGGGCTGGCACTGTGGTCTCTTAGAGATTGCAAAACATCTGCTCAGACCCTTCTGGCTTTTAACATCTCTGTTAAGATGTCTGCTGTAATTCTAATCAGACTGTTTTTATATGCTACTTGGCTCTTATCCCTTGAGGCTTTTGATATTCTTTGTTTATTCTGTACATTTAGCGCTTTAATTTTTATGTGGCAGGAGGATTTTCTTTTTTGGTCCAACCTATTTGATGATCTGTAAGCATCTTATAAATTTATAGGCATCTTTTTGTGTTAAGGGAGTTTTCTTCTATAATTTTGTTGTAGACATTTTCTGGGCTTTAGAGCTGGGAATCTTCTTGTATTCCTACTATTCTTGGATTTGATGTTTTCATAGTGTCCCAAATTTCCTGGATGTTTTGTGTTAGAAACTTTTTGTGTTTATCATTTTCTTTGACCAGTGTATCAATTTCTTCTATTGTATTTTCTATTTCTAGGATTCTTTCTTCCCTCTCTTGTGTTCTGTTGGTGACCCTTGTGTCTGCAGTTCCTGTTCTCTTTCCTAGGTTTTATATCTCCAGGATTGCCTCAGATTATGTTTTCTTCGTTTCCTCTATTTCTACCTTCAGATCTTGAACAGTTTCATTCATTTCCTTTTTCTATTTGATTCTGTTTTCCTGTATTTCTTTAAGATTTTGTTCAGTTCCTTCACCTGTTTTATTGCATTTTCCTGTATTTCTTTGAGAGATTAATTTTTCTCTTTTAAGTCCTCTATAATTTTCATAAAATCAAATTTAAGATTCTTTTCTTATGCTTCAAGTATGAGAGGATATCCAAGACTTACTGTAGTAGGATAGCTGGGTTCTGATGGTGCCATATGACCCTGTGCTTTGTTGCTTGTGTTCTTACCCTGACCTCTAGCCAAGTAGTTGTACCTGGTGTTAGCAATACCAGAGGCCAGCAGCCATCAGCGACTATCAAAGACAGGCAGCCATCAAGGACCATTAGAGACAGGCCACCATCAGGGACCACCAGGCCTCATCTCTACCTGCAATCCCAGAGGCCAGCAGCCATTGGAGACTACCAATTCTCCCCATATCCCCAGAGGCCTGCTGACACCCAGGAAAATCAGAGGACTGCTGCCACCTGGGACCACCAGCTCTACCTACAATCCCAGAAGCCTACTACCATCAGGGTGTTTATCCTTGATTATGAGAGTTTATAGAAGGTTTCGATTGTCCTGGAGCTTCTACATACAAGCTTATGTTTCTGAACAGAAAGGAGTATCCCTTAGTAGGACTCTACATTATTATCTTTAAAGACAGAGGCTTCTTTTACTCATGAGAATTTTTTGTCAACAATGTTTCAAGATTGTATTCTTAGGTAGTATTATATTTGTGAGAGATGACAATGCTATCATATCTCCTTAAAGCAAGGCCTCCTTTGAATGCCTCACCTCATTTGACTGAACATGTAAAATTTCACATAATTAATTTAGATGTCAACATTTTTGTTCGACAAATTCACTTCTATTTATTTTACTAACCTTTACATACCGGCACAAAGACAATTCTTTGTTACTGTATGAAGATATCTTTTCAGGAGATGGAACCACCCAACTATTGTTTACAGTAAGTGTTGAATCTATATTTAAACCTTTTTAGATATTCAATTGTATACACTTATAATTATCAAAAAGTTTGTAATAAAGGGAAATCTTAGAGAAATGTGCTGGGTACAGTCACTTGATAATCTTCCTGTAACAATCGTAAGTTATCATGTATTCTCAATGATACACAAGCATATCAAAAATTTATAATCAATACAGTAAAAATATCCTTCATATTCAGAACAAAGATTAGACCTAAGATATGTGTTATGACAGCAGCAATAAAGCATATTAATTAAATGTTCTCTTGTTAATTTCTTTAAGGTCATGTATTTCTATAGGAAATATATAAATTGGGAATATTAAACAAAATCACATAAAAATCACATACATATGAATGAGAATATCTGTAGTATTTTTATTATAGCCTTATTTGGTTTATTTTATACTTTACCAAATAACAAGTAGACTACATTTCATGTATTAAAAACACCATTAGTTTTATTATATTATGTGGCATGTGCTAACAAGTATGTGTAAATATTTTAGGTACATTTAATTTAGAAAAATTTAAGTTACATATTATTCTAAATGCTTAGAATGTAGGAAAACAAATGTCCATCAATTTCTTTCAACTAGATGTATGTTTTCATGAGTAGCTTCAAACTATTCCCACAGTTTGTATTAAACGTATTTATGCTAATGTGAATTGACAGGAAAATACTTTTCACAGTATTTGTGAAACATAAATTTGTTATGTTGCTACTTCAAAGGATTTTAATTAAAATTAAATATTAAAAAAAGTATTATGCTAGCTTTCATCAGATCGTATTCTAGTAAGTGTATAATGTGCTTTGAGCCTATTTTCTCCATCTACTTGCATTCCTTTAACCTCTCTGACTCTCACTTGTTTCCCTCATTCAGAGAGTTTCCATTTTATATTCTTATCATCTATACACATTTAAATGTTGTCACATGAATTGAGCAGAGCTTGAAAGAATCCTCGAACTAAACAAAGCATCCTGGATGCAGATGCTGTATACCCCTGTAGTAAGATCATATAGGTAGTGAGTGAATGATCCTGACACTGTACCACAAGCTCATGGTGCAGAGTCCACAGAATCCACACTGTTCTCTTCTCCCCCTGCCTCTCACAGCATTCCATGGCACACTGTGAATCATAAAGTCCAAATCATTATTAGAGCAGCCCTCATCTACCATTTATTCATAATTATTAGCATTATTAAAGAAGTGCATATAACCTGAGAGATTGGTTATTCAAATGTGAAAAGAGAAAATTACAACAGCATCATGAAAACAGGTAGTTTTGAACTAATAGAGCTGTAGACTACGAGGGCTGAAAAAACTCTTGAATTGTATTGTCTAATCTCTTTAACTTACGCTGTGCAAACTGAGTCATGTTCACAACATGCCACACTAGTTATAAAGTTTTCTTTGAATAGTCTGTGTTTGGAGATCTGGAGACTAAATTTCTATTTTACCACCTCAGGACCTAGGACCCATCATGATCACTCTTTTCAGTTTCCATTTTTCCTGTTCACAAGTATTGTAAAAGACAAAGCCCCACCACTGGTTCAGTAGTTGGTAACAGCTGTGGTTCAGTTCAATTAAGGTAAAAAGGACCTGGGAGCAATTATAATGCATTTAATGAGTTTAATAACTGTGAAAGCCACTGATGAAATGGACAGAATTATAGCTGCTGAGAACCATGGCAATCAGAATCAGATACAGTAATTGATACAGATGGTACTGTGCAAAAATGTTAAAGCTATTTGATACACTTCAAAGCCAGTCTTTTGAGATTGAATAAAAGAATCTAGAAGAACAGAAGACCTTTGAAATGTACAGTGTATGTATAATTAAAATATAATAGCATTGGGAGGGTGCTTCAGGGCCAGTGTTGTTTTACTAGGCTGATCATATTGTAACATTATCTCCTAAGATACCAGCTGATACTCTTAGGGTTTATTGCTATCACTACCAACTTTCCAGGATTATTAAAAGGAGCAATGTTGTGTTTTGTGATACAATATCTTTTAAATAATCAGTTTTATATGTATTAAATAAGAAAAATAACTTTGCTCTTTTGTATATAAATAAACTGAGGTTTTAAGTTTTTCTAATATCAACAAAATTATTAGACAGAACTATGGAGATACTTCCAGATGAACAAAACAGTTGGTTACTGGAAAACCTCTGAACTTTGCCACTGTAGAAGATGTTGAAAATATGTTTCCTGGCAGAATGGAAATCTCAGTTTTGGTCACAATTAATGACATCCTGTTCTCCTGAGCTGTTACTGCTGAAGCAAGCTTCTTGAAGAATAAATGGGACAGAATAACAATGTTACAGAGTTTATCCTCCTGGGTCTCACTCAGGATCCTGCTGGGCAAAAGGCACTGTTTGTCATGTTTTTACTCATCTACATTGTGACCATAGGAGGCAACCTGCTCATTGTGGGGACAGTGATCGCCAGCCCCTCCTTGGGCTCCCCGATGTACTTCTTTCTTGCCTTTCTGTCACTCATGGATGCTGTTTATTCCACTGCCATCTTGCCCAAGTTGCTTAAAGACTTAGTTTGTGATAAAAAGACCATCTCCTTCACAGCTTGTCTGATTCAGCTATTTGTGGAACACTTATTTGGTGGTGCTGAGGTCTTCATTTTGGTGGTGATGGCCTATGATCGCTATGTGGCCATCTGTAAACCACTGCACTATTTGACCATCATGAATCGACAGGTTTGCATTCTTTTGTTGGTGGTGTCCTGGGCTGGAGGATTTACTCATGCTCTGCTTCAAGTTATCTCTGTGTATTTACTTCCTTTTTGTGGACCCAATGTCATTGACCACTTTGGCTGTGACATGTACCCATTATTAGAACTTGCGTGCACTGACACCTACTTCATTGGCCTCACTGTCATTGCTAATGGTGGAGCCATGTGTATTGTGATCTTTATCCTCCTCCTTGTCTCCTACGGAATTATTCTAAACTCTCTTAAGACCCACAGTGAGGAAGGGAGGCGCAAAGCCCTGTCCACCTGCAGCTCCCACATCACAGTGGTTGTCCTCTTCTTTGTTCCTTGCATTTTCATGT
>CAJRSG010009174.1:0-14648 GCA_907169655.1 Acomys percivali
GACATTTGCCTGCAGTTAGGGAAGTAATGTAAATATAAATAGATCTTGGTACAGAAGAGCCTCTTCCTTGGAAGAGTATACAAGAACAGATCAGCATTGTGATACACACAAGTACAACTCTAGCACTGAGAAAACTACAGTAGGAGAATGGTGGTAAGTGTGAGGCTAGCCTGGGATACATAGCAAGTTCAAGGACATAGAAAGTTCTCTGCTATGTGGGAAGGTTTTCTCTCAAAAGAGTAATAAAAAATTGTCAAATATGATTATATAATTTCAAGTTTGGCAAATATCCAAGGGTCATTAGCACATGAATGTTATGGAATAAGTAATATATACCTCCACTTGAGTTAAGGACTTCCTCCTGTGGCTAAATATAATGAATATCAGACAGAATCAATGGGCTTTAAATTTAAACTTCATAGCACATACATAAACCTCACAATATTTCATGCAAGTCAATGCTAAATTTGAAATCTATGTTGGAATATTTTAAATTTAATAAGCAAGTTTAAAATGAGTAAGTTGAAGAAAAATTTTAGCACTTACAATAATAACATTTTTAGGTAACTTCCTGATTTTGAGTGTTTATTTTAATCTGAAATAACAAAATTATAATTGCAAATCTTGAGAATATTCAAGCTCAAATCAGAGCTGTACCTTTAGAACAAGGAACTAAAAATAAAATTTCCAAAATATGTAATAAGTATGAAATATAGACACATGCTAGATAATCAAGATTTTGAAATGATTCGTCTTAAATGGATGTGAATAAGAAAACTTCACCCACAGAGTTGTTTTCAGAGTAACCTTTACATGAGAGAAAGATGTTGTCCTAAATTAACCTCTCACCATATATTATTTACTGGATAGTCTATGGATGTGAAAATAGTGAAAGCCCAATCTGAAATGCTGTTTTGGTGACCTACACTAATATTTTTCAGAAAAAAAATAGTTAAAAAAAACCAAACTGTAAAATATAAAATTCTAATCATTACTAAGGCAATCAAACCCTAGAAAATAGCCCTACAGCAAAGATAATCTCCATCACTTTACCGGTGAATCTTTAAAAAACTTTAATGAAGAATAATTCAGTCTCACAAAGTGATAAAAAGAACTCTCCAGTGAAAGGGGGTGGATACCCAATCTTCTAAGAACATAAAATAACTTTGATTCCAAAACCTGTCAGATTATTATAAACTGATTATAATAAACAGATTATTATTAAAAAATAAAATTACCAAAAAACTAATTACAAAGAAAGGACATTTACCTCCTGTCCACGGCTCTTTTGTCAGGATCTCCTCTTCAGACTTACAGATTGACTTCTTGTTACCATTCTACTTTAAACATTATTTCTAACCAGAAGACTTTTACAAAAAGAAATGAATGATAGCAATGGGTTTGTATCAATGTAATAAAAAGTACAATTTCATATTTCCTGGGTCACACCTACACAGGTGGTACAGCACAAATAGAAATATCTTCCTCATGAGGGGATTAGTGAATGAGCACATGGCCACAGACGTATGGGTTGAGCAACTATATCCTCACGTTCCAAGACCACCCGAAAGTCAAGCCCATCCCAGTAGCACTCCACTCTACATTACCCCCTGAAGATAGTATCCAACCATGCTCCCAGTTCAAGAGTGGCTAGACTGGAAAAAAAAAGTTTAAAATTCTCATTTAAAAGAGATGCAGTGACTTATATGGACATCTAAACAAACAAACAAAAACTAGACAAATTATTTTTTAAAAACCAGAATTAGTTATTCTGCCAAAAAAGAAGAAGCCAAGAAACAGGAGGAATTACGGAGCAGAGATGAAATTACGCAAATGAAAGGAGCAGTAAGCAAAGAAAAAGGATCCCTTGAAGTCATCAGCTTAGAAGAGCAAAGGTTTTCTTAGGAAGACCAGTACGAAGAAAGCTTCCATTACAGGACACTATCAACTGGATCAATACATGCTTCACATGTGCTACAGAAAACACAAAAGATTAAAAGGGTCAGAATTTTCCAAACTGAAGATAAGTGTGAATATCTGGGGATAAATTTTTAAAAAGCACCAAAGAGTTTAAGCCTAGAGAATCTGCACTAAGACATAATAGTATCCAATCCCCCAAAGTCAAAAGCAGAGACAGAGTTTCTGAGTCATTTGTTTAAAGACCTTCATCTCATAAACAAAGCTCTCTGCAAGCCCACCACAAGATTTCTCAGAAGAATCCTCTCAGTCCTGTCTGAAGAAAATGGGGTGATAAATTAGAAGAACTAAAACCTTAAAACAGCCAGCAGAGATGACTACTCCCACCAAGGGTCACAGCACAGATGAATAAGGACCTTCTCAGACACACAGAAGCTGTGCCAGTTCATTACTATTGGGTAGCCATATGAGAAGCGCCAATGGGAGTTCACCAGATTAAAAGCAAAGAACAGTAAATACAACACAAAAGCATCTGGAAACCACAGTGCCTATTGTGAGGGGAAGAAGAGAATCAAATGTGGAGACTCAGACTGAGTGGCAATCTTTATACTGAATCACTTCAGCATAAATATTAAATGGCACCAGCACTAAAAATAATTATAGTTCGGATACATGCTATTGGATATATGGTATACAAAAAAAAAAAGTAAACAGTGGTATCAAAATCAAGCAAAGGATGAGAAAAGATAGCTCTGAGCCTAAACAACGTATCTTATGAACATTCCACAGTAATATAGGAATAAAATCTCTGGTAGGCACACAAAACATAGAGAAAGGAACTGAGCTACAATATTACAAAACCTCATCAAATAACACAAAAAGGCAGCAAAAATGAAAAGGGGATCTAAAAACAAAAAAGCAATGCCTATCTATAATTTCTTTAAATATAAACAAAGTAATAAATTGATTAAATATAATCAAAGACATAGGACATATGAATTGCTTTTTTAAACCAATTACAAAATGCCTTTTAGAAACCCACTAGATCCAGGTTTCATGGTTCATGTCTCTAACCTAGTCCTCTGGAGGCTGAGGAAAGGCATACCCTAGGCTATATAGGGGTATTATGCCAAAAAAGTGGAAAAAAAAGAAAAGACCAGCAAGATGACTTAAGAGGTTGAGGTTGTGGGCAACTGATTTGATCCCTAGGACCCATACAGTGAAAGAAGAAAGCCACCTACTACAAGTTGTGCTCTGATTTCAATGTGGCTTCCATGGCATGATGGTGGGGGGGGGGGCGCTCATGTGCGCACACACACATAAATGAATAGATAAATATCATTAAAAACTTAGAAAAAGGAAAAACAAGGTACCTGAATTAATCTTTAAAGTCTAAGAAAGGTTAAATTTTTAGAAATAAAAACACATTACATGTGACCAAGCATGAAGGTGCACAACTTTAATCCCAGAACTGGGGAGGCAGAGGCAGATAGATCTCTGGGAATTCCAGGCCAGTATCAACTACAGAGCTAGTTCCAGGATAGTCAGGGATACATACAGAGATCTTGTCTCAAAAAAAAAAATCTTAAAAGAAGGAAGGAAGGAAGGAAGGAAGGAAGGAAGGAAGGAAGGAAGGAAGGAAGGAAGGGGAAAAACAAAAAATCATTATATGTGAAACATAATCTGAACTAGTCAAGAATGTCTAGATGTATATTACACAAAATAAACTTTGGGTTAAAAAACTATAAAAAGGAGATAGATAAAACAATTGTTCTATAAAGTTGAATAGTCATTCATCAATAAACTATCACGCTTATTTGTGATATATCCTGTTTTGGTACATATATAACTATTTGCTCTCTTCATGATTTGACAATTTTAATATTATACAAGTGTTATTAAATGAATATGCCATATGAAATTCATACATTAATGTGGATACAGAGAAATATCAATACAAAGCTGAAGTCTTTGATACCACTTTTCAACAACACATAATGATTCCAACAAAAAGGTCAAAAAGAAAACAAACTTCAAAGTGACAGCCTACAGACTGGGAAAAGATCTTCACCAACCCTACATCCGATGACGGTCTAGTGTCCAAAATATATGAAGAACTCAAGAAATTAAACACCACCAAACCAAATAACCCAATTGAGAAATGGGGCTTGGAACTAAACAGGGAATTCTCAACAAAGGAATATCAAATGGCTGAGAAACACTTATAGAAATGCTCAACTTCCTTAGTCATCAGGGAAATGCAAATCAAAACAACTCTGAGATTCCATCTTACACCCATCAGAATGGCTAAGATCAAAAATTCAAGCAACACCACATGCTGGCAAGGATATATAGAGAGAGGAACACTCCTTCATTGCTGGTGGGAATGCAAACTAGTACAGCCACTTTGGAAATCCATCTGGTGCTATCTCAGAAAACTGGGAATAAGGCTTCCTGAAGGCCCAGCTATTCCACTCCTTGGAATATACCCAGAAGATGCTCTAGCACACAACAAGAAAATTAGCTCAACCATGTTCATAGCAGCCTTATTCATAATAGCCAGATCATGGAAACAGCTTAAGTGTCCCTCAGTAGAAGAATGGATAAAGAAACTGTGGTACATATACACTATGGAATACTACTCAGCTATTAAAAACAAGGAATTCCCAAAATTTGTGGATAAATGGATTGAGCTAGAAATGATCATAATGAGTGAGTTAACCCAGAAGCAGAAAGAGTCAAATGGTATATATTGGGACTCTAGATGAGAGAAGCATGGGAGAATAGCAAAGTAGAAGGATCCAGAGGGTCCTAGAAACCTACAAGAAGAACATTATGATAGGCAGATTTGGGCCCAGGGGTCCCGCTCAAACTATGGCACCAGCGAAGGACAATACAAGCTGTAAACTTCAAACCCCTACCCAGATCTAGCCAATGGACAGAACATTCTCCACAGTTGAGTGGAGAGTGGGGTATGATTTTCACACCTACTCTGGTGCCTCATATTTGACCAAGTCCCCTGGATGGGAAGACCTGGTGGCACTCAGGGGAAGGATAACAGGCTACCAAGAAAAGACTTGATACCCTATGAGCATATAAAGGAGGGGGAAGTCTCCCTCAGTCGTAGTCATAGGGGAGGGGAGTAAGGGGAAAATGGGAGGGAGGGAGGAATGGGAGGATACAAGGGATGGGATAACCATTGAGGTATAATATGAATAAATTAATAAAATAAAATTAAAAAATAAAGAAAACAAATTTCACCTAACAAAGATGTGAAGAGCACCCAACATGATAAAATCAAATGCTTATTTGCCTCAAACATACAGACAACGCAGCTGTAACCGTATTAAGTGTATTAACTGTATGTTCAAAGTTTGTAAATACCATAGGTCATCAGAGAAATGCAAATGAAAACTGCAGTGAGATATCATCTCACACTTACCAGTGTGACTTCCCAAAAACCGAGCTGTAGTAATAGTGACAAAGATATGAGGAAAAGAGAAAGAACTCTTGCACACTTGCAGTGGGAATATAAACTACCACCATACAAAATACAATGTAGGGGTTCCTTAAAATCTTAAACTAGAACCACCATGTAATCCAGAAATCATTTCTCAAAAAAAATAAACAATCTGAACTTCTAAGCTGATTTCAGCACTATCCATAATAGCCAATGCATCAAACCCTTTATTGACAAATAATTAGATAAAGAAAATACATGTATACAGCATGAAATAATATCCATCACTAAAACTGGACATTTATTGAGACATTATGCTAAGTAGACTAAGCCCAGCACAGTGAGATAGATGTTGCATGCTCCCATGTATAAGGAGAACCTGAACTCAGAGATACAGTGACTAGAACACAGATAGCCAAAAGCTGAAGAGCAAAGGCGCAGTGGGGAAATGAAAGTGATGCCCAGAGAACATGAGTCTTCTGTTAGACACCATGAAGGACTCTGGAGGTCTATTGTTCAACACAGTAACCGTAGTTAGTTATAGCTTGTTGCAAACATTGTGAAGAAGGTAGACTTTTGTGAGAAATGCTAAATATTCTTTCTACAAACCATAAAGTAACATATATGTTGACAAGCTTGGTTTGAGTAACTTTATACTATTCCTATACATCAAAGCATCATGCTCTACACCATGAATATATAGTTTTAACTGATTGGCTATAGCCTTGGGAAACTGGTCAAAGAAAAGAACAAAGGAATTAATAATGTTCATGTGGTAATAGACCAAAGCTAGTGTAATAGGAAATTAACTCCTAATACAGTGTTAAGAGGAAGAACTTTGAAGAGGCAATCCTAGAAACATGGATTCACACTGCTATCCCAGTAGTAGTTTCATTTTCTAAAGTGGATTCTTGATTTTTTTTTAAATATTTTGTTTGATGGTATCTCACTGGGTATAACAATCACTCTTTTAAAAAATATTTATTTATTATTATGCATACAGTGCTGAAAAGGGCATCAGATCACATTATAGATGGTTGTGAGCCACCATGTGGTTGCTGGGAATTGAACTCATGACTTCTGAAAGAGCAATCAGTGCTCTTAACCACTGAGCCATCTCTCCAGCCCTGGATTCTTGATTTTTAAAAAAGAAAAGATGTGTTTGGAACATCCCCTTCCTCCTCACTGTTTGTCCCCTGACTCTTCTGCCCTCTACTGTGAGATGGCAATGTAAGGAGACCCTCACCAACTGAAAAGCTCCTGGGGGTCAACTCCTAGGTGATAGAATTGTAAGAAACAAGTTTCTATTCTACCCTCCTCAGATACTGTGCTATATATAAGATCAAAAAAGAACTAGTTTAGAATGTAAGTCATAGTTTGTAATTATAAATTCAAAAATTGAAGTTTAGTTTTAAAATAACAAAATACTTAGGATAGCTATGATTAATTTGCCCAGAAATGGAGAAAATAGTCTTGTAGTTTGGAGAGACTTTGATGATGCAAACTTGCTTGCAGTGTGGTGTGGAAGTTCATCTTCATATCAAAAGAGGTTGAGCAGCCAAGGGGGAAGTATGCCTGATTCTGAAGGACCATCTCTTACCTGTGAATTGCAGATTTCACAGATCCTGCTTCTGCTCTGCTAGGTGCCTCCTTGTTAATGGTACACAGCCTGAGGAGTTGGAGAGTATGTGCACTGGGCTGTGAAGAGCTTCTACCTTCCCTTCCCCAGAGCTGCACTTCTCCAGCATCCTTCCTTCTGCTTTCGTGTGTGTGTGTGTGTGCGTGTGTGTGTGTGTGTGTGTGTTGTAGGTGTGGGGGTGGTGGTGTTGTGGGGGTGTGGTGTAGGTGTATATGTGATATATGTGTGTGTGTGGTGTAGGTGTGTGTGTTTGGGGTGTAGGTGTGTGTATGAGTGTGTGTGTGTGTATGGTGTAGGTCTGTGTGTATGGAGTGTGTGTGTGTGTGTGTGTGTATGTGTGGTCAGTGTGTATCAGGGTTGTATGTATGTGTGTGGGGTATTTGTATGTGTGTGGGTGTGGTATGTGGGTGTCGTGTGATGTGGGGGGGTGTGCTGTGCGTGTGTTTGTGTATGTGTGTGTGTGTGTGTAGTATATGATATATATGTTTATATGTGTATGCACAAGCACATGCCATTTTGCACACAAACTTTTTAACATGTGCACATCTTACTATTTCTCTTTTTTCTACTCATCCTCAAGTTTCTGGACTCTGCTTTCTTTTCACCTATAGCATTTTAGTTGTCTATCAATTTCATTTTAACTATAGGGATCAGTTCTTTCTACATTTATTCTCTGGGTGCTTAAGCTGATAGCATTTGTTTCTTCATCATTAAAGGTAATTTTGAAAAGATAAATGAATCCCTAATGCTCAAATATACTGAGATAAAGTTAATTTCTCATGAATAAGTTCATCTTGAATAAGGATATTAGGTTTTAAAGTCAACTTCTAAATGTCATGTTTCATTAATCAGGCATTCTTATAAAGATATTTTAATGGTATTAATACCATCTTACACCAAATAAAGAGGTGGCAAGTACAGTTATTCTGGCATCAAGGACGTTAAAGGAGAAAGTGCAAGGTCTGAACTAATCAACTGGAAATCGTTTTGAACATACTGTCCTTTTAAATCTCACATAGTCTACAGAAAAGAAAAAGACTGTTAGCATAAAATGTGCAAATCAGACTGGGATAGATGCCATGAATACAGTACAATTTAAGTCTTAGATATCATGTAGAATAAATGTCACCTTCTTATTGTTCATTTTGAATTAGTATACTACTTTCAAACTGAGGACAGTTTTCATTCTAAAAACACATGAAAGAGGAAAAAAAGATCAACCAAAGAATAAAAATATAATAAAAACAAACTTTCTTCATAAATTTATTATTTATATGGGAGAATTATGCAATCTAAATAAGTAATTTAAAACTTCAGTTTACAACACTAGTCTAGAGTTGGGTTTTTCTATTCTCTTCACTATACTAACAGGAAGCAAGAATTTAGAATGAGGCTTGTCATCGTACCTTTCAGACTAGCTGTCTTCAGTACTAGTGCTAAGCCTTGATAGAGATGGCAACTACATGGCTATTGGCTTATGAAAACTGTTTATGAACTAATGAAGTTAGACAATTAAATAAAGACATTATAATGAAATTAAATATGTAGGTCTTTAAAATGGAAGCATGGGACATGTGCAAATATACTGTGATTGATCCACTCTCAGTGTGTCAGAAATAGGGTGCCTGAAATCCTTTACATACCCTAGTTGTCCTGCAGTGATGTATTCTCCACCACTTCTTAGTGCTCAATAAGATAAGCAGCAAGGCAAACTAAAAAATGATGTCATAGTCTAATAAATATATATATATATATATATATATATATATATATAGAGAGAGAGAGAGAGAGAGAGAGAGAGAGATTCTAGTATAAGACAGAAGGGATCAAGAAGGTGAGGGTAGTGAATGCAGACTTTAGAATAACTCCAATTCCATAGAATAGCTCCACCGAAATCCAATTCTACTGTCAGTATACTGTTCCGAGATCCTTATGATCTATGTCACAGACCAAGATAATTTTTATTTTGAGCTCCAAGACACTATTAGCAGCTGACCTGGACCCATTCTGCGAGGTCTAAAGAACTCTGCACTTTCCAAGCTTAAGTAATTCTGCCCTACCCCTTTTGTTTCTCAATACCTAGAAATGATGATGGTTCTGGGTGCTGTCTCTATGAAGTGCCAGTGTCCTTTGTCCTTTTAATTAGCTATTGTTCATAATTCTTCATATTACATTATCTCAAAAAATGTAGATTTTGTCTTCTTGTTATCCCCTGACTGCTACAATCCTTGCTGCTATTTTTTTTTAATACCAAAATAGAATTTATCTCTAACAGGGAAGCCAGTTATTACTCAAATGCCTTCAAAATTGACAGGTAAAAATCTGAAGCATTCATTTTTCATCATTCTTGACAATATTACACCAAAGCCTCTGATAAGCTCTCACTGTTCTTAATGTCTAGTCTTCCCAGGATCACCCACATTTTAGGGAGCATATAGCACGCCTTACTCTTGAATCCCACATTCTTATTCTCTATACTTCTCTACTTTTCATCACAGGAAAGGTTGTTTCCCCATGAATCCTGCAATTTCTTACTCTTGTTCTTATAGTAATACCTTGATGCTCTGTCACCACAATGATAAGAGCGTGCCTCAGCTATCCTTCTACAGCCAAGAGCCATTCCCCGTGAATGTGAGTATATGGCAGCGTCCAAAAAAAACTAGAGAGATGAACATGTCTACTGACCGACAAAGAGAAGCATAGTGAACAGTGTTGCTGTCTGCAGCTAAGGCTTTGAGTTAGTTCACTGTTCTGTAATAGTTAAACCAAAACCTGCAACTTCTATCTCACCTCAGGTTGGAGACTACTGAAAGGGGAGCTTTCGGAAATTACAAAACTTGGACAGTTCTTTGATACACAGCCTCAGTAAGTCTTGCCCATACAATACACACAAACAATGTCTCTGAATGAGCTGCAAGAAATGTTTGCAAAGGTGAAACTAAACCTATTTTCTTTCTATTGCTTTACCAATATGAATTAGTACAACAGAGAAGCAACGTCACCTGAGGTGTAAAAAAATGTATCGTATTTAAAAATGTTCTTCATTAATATTATGGAGTAACAAGAAGGCATAGGCATGAATGTGACTTAGCTCTGAAGCACAAACTAACCATTTACAAGTTTTATAGTTACTTACACTATGAGTAATAAAAACAGATGTACAAAGTACCCTAAACTCAGCTAAAAGGTACAGCTGAGATTAGAAAAGTTTTATTCTTAATCTACAGCTTTGTTCTCAAACTTTTTTGACATGCAAGCACTATTTACTATGGATGAGTATGCATATATGTAATTAATTCATTTAGCATCTATTACATTCATCCAAGATGAGAAACATATACGTCTAAAGAGGCTAAGCATGTGTTGAAAGTACTAAGGGCTGGCTTGATGACTGGCAGTGTGTGCTAAGCCTATACTGGAGGAAACCATTTCTCTTGAAGCTATGTAACCTTTTGCATCATTGTATCAAACAAAACACTATATTGGATGTATTCATCTCCCCTATGGTTTTCTGTAAGTAGTAATTTGTTTAAAACTGAAACTCTAAGAATATTTCAATAAATACATTCATGTTTGCATAACAACTTGGAAAGATAAATATACAAATTGTCATTGGTGTTTACATTCCTGAGCTTGAACACAGTCAAGATGATATTCAGAATATCTAATCCTCAAAAATTAATATACTAATGAAAACTGCCCTCCCTATTTCCCTACATTGTTTTTATATTACAAGTGTTTATCAAGTGATTAAACCAGCAAGATGCCTCAGTGGGTGTCTTAGTTAGGGTTATTTATCACTGCTGTGATGAAACGCCATGACCAAAAACAACATGAGGGGAGGTTACTCAGTTTATAGTTTCACATCTGTCATTCATCATCAAAGGAAGTCAGGATGGGAATTCAAATGGGGCAGGCACCTGGAGGCAGGAGCTGATGCAAAAGCCATGGAGGAGAGCCACTACCTGGCTTGCTCCTTGGGGCTTGCTCAGCCTGCTTTTTTTTTTTTTTTTTTTTCCTTATAGGATCCTAGACCCACAGCCCAAGGATAGCAACACTCACAACACGCTGGGCCCTACCCCATCAATCATTTAATTAAGAAAATGCTCTATAGGCTTGCCTTCAGCACAATCTTACGGAAGCATTTTTTCTACCTAAGTTTCTCTGTGTCAAGCTTACATAAAACTATCCAGTCCAACTGACCCCTTGTCAACTTGACACACAAACACATTGCTGTTAAGCCATAAACTTTCCTTTTTGTATGCCTCCAAGATTACATATTAATAAATAAATCACAGTATAAACAAAATTTTAAAATATTTTAGGAACATAAAAGGTCACACCTCCTGACAAATTCAAATACTTTAAAAGTTATCTCTTCAAAATTATCCAGTCTCTTTTAAAATCCAAATTCCATATAAAACCCCTAAATCTCTCTTTTTTTTAAAATGTTTAGCATGTCTTAACTATGGGCTTCTGTAAAATCGAAAATAAATATTTTCTTACTTCAAGGGGGAAGAACCAGGACATAGTCAAAATCTGAACAAAGCAAGGCAAAACTGAACAGTGTAAATAATGCCCAATGTCTGAGATTCACTCATGGCCTCTCGGCTCCTCCAATGGGCCTGGGTCACTTCTCCAGCTCTGGCCTCTGTAGCACACACAACTTGCCTTTTGGGCTCTAGCTGCCTCCATTGCATTGCTGCTGCTGCTGCTGCTGCTGCTGCTGCTGCTGCTGCTGTTGATGGTGGTCTCATGGTACTAGCATCTTCAAATGCTGGCTCGCTCCTCTGCTGCAGCTGAGCCGCACTTTCACCAACAGCATCTCCTGCATCTCCTGAGCTCTCTGCATGTTGCCAAGCCTGAACTTCTGTGCATGACCCCTTCAATCCTGGGCCTTAAACTGCTACTGACCTAGCACCTTCATCAGTGGCCTCTCCTGGCCTCTGAGAGCGCTAAGCCTCAGCTGCTGTCCATGACTCCTCCATGCCTTCGAAACCAGCACCACCTGGTGCCTCACACTACCAAGTTCGGCATCCTTCTCTCAGATGACTATAACCTGTGCCGAGTTGACATAGACAGAGCCTTCACAGTGGGTAAAGATGTTTGCTGCCAAGCCTGAAAATGGACATTAAATTCCCAGAAATCTCACGTGAGAAGGAGAAAGGCACCTCCTGCAAATTGTCTCCGATCCTCACAGGTATACCATGACATGCTCCCCACATACACACACCCACTTATAAAGAATATAGAACAAAATATAAAAGATTTTCAGGTATATCAAAATTTGTCATGAAGTAACTTTAATACATTCTAAGGTTTTCTTCATTTAAAAAATATTATAAATTTTGTAAGTTTGGTATTAGCTACTTCCAAATGACAGCCTATTCTGAGCTGTAAGCTAACCTAAGAATGTATAGTCATCTCTTCCAGTGACTTCTCTGATGACCTCATACTCACTGCCTAACTCAGAGTCTCGTGACAATTAGAGGAAATTAACTCAAACAATATGACTGATGCAGGACTTCTGTCAGTTTCCACTGAAGAACAACAAGTAAGAATCCTTGTGTCCTATAACCCTAAGATGTCAAAATTCAGACTGCTCTTGTTGTAAATCACAGAAATCATACCAGTGTTATATGTAGTTCAGTAAAAAATTATTTTTTTGAGTCTGAGAAGGCCATAAAAACATCACAGCAGCTTCTGTCACTAAACTGCCTCTGTTGGAATTTGGAGTTTCTTTTTTAAGCTCTAAAGTCTGTCTTAATTTTTCTCATTGAAAACATGACCATGGTTATGATACTCAAGTGATTAGTACCATGTGAAATAATGTACAGCATGGATTAAGCACCAAGAATTTGCTCTCATTTATATCAACAAACTCAGTTTCATTAATGTCTGTGGAAGACAAGTATTTAATGTTTTGAATAAACCAATCCTTCTATCATAGGATGAAAACCAAAAGATTCAAGAGAAGCAATTGCCTTTTAGATCCCTGAGTGGGTAGGAGACGCGGGTGTGTGTGCATTTCCCGCTTAAACCTGCATTACAATTTTAATGTATTAATGAATTTTCTTTGAGATTTTCCATCAGGAGTGTCTAGGATTTCACTTTATCCCAAAGGAGACCTCTGAACCCATAAAATTAACCCTGATGCTCATCTGACTGGACGATTGCCTGGGGTGAGTGCGGCCCCAGTGCCCTGCCAGCAATTTCCATCCACCTGAATTTAGCCTTCAGCCTATCCATGAGCTCCTTTCCTTCTTACCCTTGAGAGGGTTCATGAATATGTTGTTTTTATTTTATTCAGAATTTTTGGTTTCAGAGACAGAGTCAATTGAGATTCAGTGTATCAAACATAATACTATTGTAAATGTATATTCAACCTCTTGAGTACAATTTATACTTCTATTTTAAAATTTATTCACTTCATAAATAAAATTCAAGTCATACATAGCATCTAAGCTAAATAAAAAAATCCACCTCTTTCACTTCCCCTGGCTCCATTCTAACAAATAACTCCTTTTAATAGTAATTGGGTCTTTGAGATTTTTTTACTATGTGGGGTTTTGTTTGTTTGTTCTTTGTGCTAATCATTCATTACATGTTAATGCAATGCCTAACAGTGGTTGGTCCGCTTTTTACATCCATCAACTGCACTAAGAAATAAGGAATTTGGCACATACTCTGCCTCTCAACCACTTGATTTTATTATTTGGTTTCTAATATTTGGATTCTGTCTTTAGTTCTACTTTAGTCCTCTGGTGTGTAATAGGCTGCTTAGCTGTTATTGTAAATAATATAAACTAAACACAAGAAAAATAAATAAAATCTGTCTCCAAACCCCTGCCTCAAAGCATAACTCACACATCAGCTAAGACATATTCTTTAGACGTTTTTCCCTTGTCATCATTTGTGCCAGGAACTGCTGAGTTACTTGTCTTGGTTCTCACATGACCCTTCTTTGGTTTCCATTTGCCTCTTTTGTTCATTTTTACTAGAGCAGTGCTGTCCATGGGCATATCAAGGTACAAAACTTACTTGACTCTCACATGCTAGAAAATTATATTCGTCATCCAGTTGAGATTTTGAGTATCTGAAATTAATTCTTCCCATAAATTACCAAATACAACCCTCAATCGTCTCTGAGCTCTAACGTTACTAACACTGTAGAGCAGCCGTGTCATTTTCCTTTCTGGAACCTTTACATGTGTTTTTAAATTTATGTTCACCTGAAAATGAATAAGAATGTGCAAAAATGTATAGGCTTTGCAATACATGTTTTTTGGCATTTTGGTGGGGTCCTCCTATCAAAACCTCTGGGCTTTACTTACCTTGGGATAATAACACATTTTTATAACAAATGTTTCTATCATATCTCAAATTGTTTTTGCAATACCTCATAACTGCCTTTAATTTATATTCAACTAATGTTTATATTGTCAAAAGCAAGTGTTTCAGTGAGACTTTATAAAAGAAAGAGATGTATGCATATTAGCTGCTGTTTATTGAAACCAGGAGACTGAGGAATTTTTATATGTTCATCTGAAAATACTTGAAAATGTAAACTATTATATCCCCTGGTGTGTGTGTATGTGAGTGTGGTGTGTGTGTGTGTGTGTGTGTGTGTGT
>CAJRSG010009222.1:0-11423 GCA_907169655.1 Acomys percivali
ATATATATATATATATATATATATATATTTACATATATATCTCACACATACACAGAGAGAGAGAGAGAAAGAGAGAAAGAGAGAGAGAGAGAGAGAGGGACATGGAGGGAGATATAATTACATTGAGATAATAAGGAAAGACTTGTTAGTTTGGAAAATGTGAAAGAGAGAAAAACTAAGTGCAAAATATATGATATAAAATCCATTTAAAGGAATAAGTAATGGAAACCCCCAAATAATTAATCATTCATGTAAAACAAAAATATTTTCAGTATTTTCGGTAATTAGAACACAAAACTATCCCGTAGTTTGTCAAATGTCTATAATATAATGCATTTCAGATCATCACTAATAAGGTAAAAAAGTTAAAGATCATATAAGGTCCACCCTGTAGTATACATTTCGTACTTTGTTCAAAAAGAAATTCTTAGGCTGAAGATGTTGTCTAAACAGTCTTAAGGTCTAGAATGATCCTTGGTTTAGTGTCCTCACATGCTGCATCATTTTATTTCATCTTACCTGGTTCTTTTTCTTCAATCTCCTCTTTATCATCAATCCAGGGTTCTTTGTGTTGTTCAAGACATGTCAATACCTCTGCTTTTGCAACAGAAATGCCTGTGAATTCAAAAAGAAATACAGACACACCATTCTATGAAGGTGTGTACTAGCACAGGATTGTGCCAAATAGGGAAGATAGAAAAGAAGAAAGTATACATGAATGACTTACTAGTTCTGAATTCCTTTCAATACATTTTAGGCTCTTCCTAACTCAATATTTTAAAATCCTGTATTTACTTTCTTTAAAATGACATTGAAATGAAAAATTTAAGTAAAATAATAGTAAAAATATGATAACTGTGGGATTCAATGTGGATTCACATATAAGTGCTACTGGCTTCCAGCACAAAAGTTATGAAAGGTTGAATTATTATTAGGCTAAATGTAAACACGAGGTGAAGGGATGTAAGAAGTTAGCTATATATAAGACAGTAATCAATACCTGTAAAAACTTATGAGATATACTAAGCAGTGGAAGTCAAGTCAGAATATCAGCGAGTAGAAGCTTTAGACATCCCTAAGATGAAGTACCAAGCATGGAATAAAAATATTCTCACCCACAGAAACCAGGTTGTAGTTGTCCAGCATGACATCTCTGTACAAAGCCCTCTGGGCAGAGTCCAAACATTCCCACTCCTCCTTGGAAAAGTTTATGGCCACATCCTTGAAAGTCAGTAGACCCTGAAAATAAAATTAAGAGCATCACCTCATGGCCATTGGATAAATTCTATGTTTGACACAAGGAAAGGTAAGTTAACTATAGAACTTGTTCTGTTATAAATAACTAATATGCATTTTAAAACAAAATTATATTCTGAGAAAAAGACTTTTCTGTCTTCTCAGCAATTAAGCAATAGGCCAGCAGCACTGAACTTGTGTGTGGGGACCCTTGTAGGGATCAAATGACATGATCACCACACCATGAGGGATGCTATTAAAGTTGCAATCAATAGGAACTATGAGAACTCCCAAAAGAGGCCCTCAGATGAAATATTCATAATATATTGGCTTCTATTCACTGTTATATAATGACACTTCTCACTCTCTGTAAAAATTGAGTGCCTATATTTATCTTCGATATGAGAAAATTCATAATTATTACAGATTACATTTTTATCTTGTAGAAGTTGTCCTGAAAAAAAGACTTGTAAATGAGGTGCTTTAAGCACACCGGTGACATAAGTTTTAAAGAGTTAATAATGAGAATCAATGAGAAAAGTACTTCTGAAAATTAGAGTCAACATAGTGAAGGTTCAGAAGGTCTGACAATGAAGTATTTTTGTAAAGACAATCAACTTGTCCCACACACATTCATTTACCTCTGAAAAAGACATCTCTTCTATCCCCTTCAGAATGGCATGTCCCAGGAAAGTTTACATTGAAATTTCACCTTCCAGATTCCACTCTGTGTTTAAGTGAGCAGATTTTCCCTATCCGTGGTGATATGGAAGAGAGCAAACCAAGAATCAAAATTACCATAATCCCTTCTTCTTGCCATTGAAGTGATGCAGAAACCATGACCTCCTACAAGATTTTCCTTTCCTGAATTTAGGTGTTCTGTTTTCCCAGCATATTATGTTTTTCTCTCCAAACTCAGTTGAGCTGCTGCAGTAAACTTCTATATACCTAACAGAGGCAGATTGGAATTTTAAAGGATGGATAAACACAGCTGTCAGGGAAAATTCCTCTTCATCTTTTCCTCTCTTTTCTTTGCCTGAGATAGCTTATTTAAAAACAATTGGCACATATGTTTGCAGTCACAGCCAGAATCTGTGAGGTTCCCCACCTGAAAGTATTTCCAGTCCTGGGTAAGCAATGTAGTTGCCTAGAGCCAAGAGGAGAGAAGCTAATCACTGCCAGATTCACTATTGTCTCCACTGAGATATTACTTTTGGCTTCCATGTCCCAGTCTAAAAATACCATGATGTTGTTGTTTTGAAGAAAGCCCCATGGTTATATTATCTCACAATTTCCCTCTTATACTGACATTGCTTTTTTTGTTCCATCAGCAAAATACTAACTGCTAATACCTAAATAAGTTACCTCTGCACCATTTCTACTGCATTTGGCTGTTACTGAAGGCAGCTGGTCTTTATGTTCTTGTAACATCTTCCTTCTTGATACTTTATTCTAATCTGAGGATTTAAAAACAATTATATCATAGGCAACTTTACAAACTAAAATTTTATCATTCAATTTCTAAAAAGAAAATGCTGCATAAAACAGGCAGAATCATTTTGATCTATTGCAAATTTTACCCATACTGTTTCTCATTAGTCTCCAAAGAAACAACTAATAAGAAGTCAAATAGTGCCTCAATGTTTGGTGGGAAGTTTTCATACATTTCCTTTATTTCTGTTTAATTTTGCCAAAAAATTACATATTAAGGCCATATTCCATGGATGTAAGGATTCATAAATTTCAGAATTTGAAGATGTAGGTCTAACCAAGAGAAAGTTTACAAACTGTATTATATATGGTTAAATTAATACAACCTACATAGAAAATTGCCTTCTCTTAGTAAAAAAACATACTGCATCTAAGATTATCTAGACTTATGGCACAATAAGGGCAATTAGAAATATTCTGTAAAACAGGCTTGAAGTTAAAGAAAGATAGAATGTATTATTTCTTATGGAGATTAGATTTGATATGGATCCATTGTGAGATAGAAAACCATTGGTTTAATAATTGGGTGGCATTTTTATATGCAATTGCCTCAAATATACTCACCATGGAGGCTGAGTGTGGTTACACATTCTTTACTTCTGGCTCTTGTGAGGCAGAGGAAGGAAGATGTCCAGGATTTTGAGAAAAGACAAATCTAGAAAGCAAGCTCCAGACTGTGGATGTACCTTTATTCTTCCTAAATTATTTAATACAGTAAATTATTAAGCCATTAGTTTTCTTTAACCAGCTAGTTCCCAAAGGACAGACACAGAAACTGTGGTTTATGTTTAATCTGCAAGCACTAGGCTGGGCAGAATGTGAGTTACTCTAATCTTAATACCCTTAAACCCAACACATAAACCAATACCATGCCAGTGTGATAACTCCCGGGTGGATTATCTTCCCTCCATCTCTTTTTTCCCACCATCCTCCTCATGCTTCTCACCCAGAAATTCCTCCCTTCCACTTCCTGTCCTTCTGCCCAGTTGATTGGCCAAACAGCTTTTTACTGGCAGCTGTTATACCCACTCAAGGCATTCCTCCATATCAGGATGCATAGTAAGGTCCTGTAAAAAACAAAGAAACAAACAACACACACACACACACACACACTTGTTTATCTCATGCATAAATTCTGGACATGGCAGATATTAAGTTCACCAATAACTGAAAAGAATTCTGAATTTTTCTCCATTGCTAATACCCAGAGAGAAGGACTGTAGCTCCTCTTGACAGAAGGATTCATCTCCATGTACGACCTCCTTGAGTTATTACTCATATTCGAATTCCATGTACATTCTACCTCTCATTCATTACATGAACATCCTATGATCCCCTCAGGCTGACCATGGTCTAAACATCTTTCACACAAACCCATAGCTGTGGTCAGAGGACCAGATTGTCCTTGTAATTTCCTGGGTCCTTCTCACATCACTTATGTATCAGGATCTGCTTCTTGTATTTTCAATTTACACAGAACTCTGTGAGCTGCACGTGTTTCTCAAGTCCATCTGTCACACAGCCTCGCTCAAATGGTGTCACTACATCCCAAAGAGAGTGGGAAAAGCATCTTCATAGTCGTTTCAGGATAAATCTTAGCACCAGAGACAAATAAGCACACAGACTCTGTGATCCTGTGATTGGCTAGAAACAGAACCAAAAGAGCCAGTGTCCCAAGATGAGTCTCTCACCCATCACAGGTCAGAGCCCTCTGGCCCTCAGTGCCACAATTCTACTTCACAAAACCAGCAGCCAGAGCCAAACTCTGCCTCAAGTACACAAGGAGTGTGGTGGGACCTTTTACCTCCTGCTCTTATCCTCCTCTCTGCTCTCCCCAGCATGACATGAGTCTGCTTTCACCAGACTACTGTTCATTTTCTTACCCATGACAGCCTTACTCACTTCAAACAATGTTCCATGCCTGTGGAAAGTCAAGTCACCTCCCTGCTCTAGAAATCCCATTTGTCCTCAGGTGTCAAGCAAATTCCAGCTTCCTTTCGTATGCAGAGCCACTAATTTACAAAGGATGAAGAAGGCTCTATTGCCATGGACTAGACTTAGACAGGAAAGGCAATCCTCACTGCAAAGGAACATGACTTTATGAAGACACAGTGCAGAGATGAAGTGCATTTGAGCAGAATTGCTAGTATGCGATCAACAGATATATTTCTACCTGGGCAGGCCTTGAAAGTAATAGAAGCCACCAGATGCAGATCAGACAACCTGTCTGGGTACCTGGGGATTATTATCCTAAATTAGTAGAGATGAAAGGACTGAAGGCCCTTCTGAGAGGTACAAGGAAGGGACATGCAGACAAAAACAGGGCAACTGAGAGCATCAAAGAGGTTAAAAGGTGCAACCCAAGTGTGGTGGGCAATGAAGTTCTGCATATGGAAGTGAGGGGAAATAACTGCAAAGGACAGGGCTGAATCCTACAAGCAGATGCTTATTCTAACAGATACAGATATCTCCACTGTATCTTTAGAAGAATCTGCCACACTACTTTGGGGTCAGTACAAGTGTCTGTCACAAACTGGGACATATAACCAGCTGGATGCTTCAGGAGGAGAGCCATGAGAGACCTGGCAGATGTGCAACCAATAATGCAGTGGAAGGAAAGAACAGTGTAAACACTGCTGTATTTGGAGGACAGATGTATCAACCTGGAAAACAAGGACAAGTCCAATTCACATGTTGGGAATTAAAGAGCTTTCAGTTACTCATTGGGGGCTCTCACGGCAGTGTCAATAATACAAATATCCTACGAAGTGTGAAACCTAAACCAATGGAGAATCCCTGCCCTCTGCACAGTGGTGCCTCCTGGTAGCCTCTGGAGAGCCTCCCATTGTTAAGATAAAGGCATGAACAATGAAGGTCATATTCAACCCTGCCCAAATCATAAAACATCAACTTCAGTAGAAGTCGTTCTCTGGGCTTTAGAGGAACAAGACTTCGTTTTACCCAGTTCCCTTCCTACCGATGGGATATAAGCCGGGGCTCAGTGGGGTAGACTGTAGGAGTGAGCTATTGGCTCATAGTTCCATATCTACACATTAGTCCCATAGTTTCAGGATGTTCCCTGACCTGAGCTGATCCATTCTTATTACTCCTGAGAGTGAATATCGATCTGAACATGTAATAGGAAAGCCAGAGTCCATCCAGTCTATCTGAAGCAACCAAATTCGCTGAAGTCCCCACCAGACCCTACTCAAGGGTTCCCAAAATCTGACGCTTCTGAAGTCCAGCCACTGCACCTTCTGCCTCCATGCATCAAAGCTTCTTGCTATGGAATGGTTAGTCAGCACTGTAGAACATGTTGACATACATAATTCCCACAAGAAAGGATTCCTTTGTGTGAGAAAAATGTAGAAAGGGGACAAATTCAGCACCGTACCACCAGTCCTACCTTGGTAGTTTATTTTTACTATTTTTGCATATGCCTAGAAAATAAAGTTTGGAATATGCCCATAAAACAGTTTTTGTATGTGTCTTGAATAGTGGTAGATAGACAGACTCCCATTCCTGATCTTAGAGCCATTATCAGTCATACTGGGCAATACTGAGCCGTGTAACCAACAGTCCTCACACTAAGATGAGCACATAAAGTTGGGATTACCACACGTCAGCATGTGCTTTTGCTCTCTGTGAGTACTGAAGACCAGAGACCTAGGGCAACACCCACTCCCACAGCCACCAAGGCATGTCCACATAATGTCTAGAGGACAATCAAGTATGGTCATCTGTGTCTCACAAAAGAAGATCAAAATGTCTGTAAGCATCTCTTATAACTCCCAGGGACAGCACCTGGGCTTGTTCTACTGCCTATGCCGAAATTATATGACCCACAAACCAGAGGAAAAGGACATCAGACATCAGTGGAACCTGTACATGTTAACAGACTCTAGACCTGGGCTCCATGCTCAAACCTAGTAATCCTGACAACATGAGGCATTTGGATGTGGAATTGTTAGCGGGATCCAGTGGTTTGTTGAGGACTGGACACTAATCTGATAAAAATGGTGGTAAGGCAGGAAAAGGAAGAAGGCAAGACCACAAGCTTCTCTCTCTCTCTCTCTCTCTCTCTCACTCACTCACTCTCTCTCAGGCCACTATCTCTCCCAGCATCTTCAACTAGCAGTCAAGCCTAGAGCTGTGACCTCAGCATAGCAGAGACAGGAGGACAAGGGCAGTAAGTAAAAAGCCCTGCAATTCCCCTGGTGTATTTGAGGCAGAGGTGGGCTCTGGCTTTAGAGCTTAAGAACTAGAAATATGACACTGAGGGTGTCAGTGAGCTCTGAGCCATGATGGACCAGAGGTTCACCTTGGATGATGGATGTTTTGGATCTTTTCCTAGCCATTCATGCTATTTCTGGGCTTATTGGTCTCTGATGATTAAATTTATTCAAAAACTACTATGAATATGTCTTTCACAGTCTGTTTGCGAGATTGTGACACCATGTTGTGAGGATGACTGGGATTGACTAGTACCCTTAAGACACTCTTGCAGTTCACAGAATTCTGTGTAGATTGAAATCACAGGAGGCAGATCCAGATGACATAAGTGATGTATGGAGGATCCCAGTAAATTACAAGGACAATCTGGTCGTGACCACAGCTATGGGTTTGTGGCAGAAAGGTCTCTAGCTCATGGCCATCTGAGGGGACGAGAGGATGCTCATGTAATGAACAAGAGGTAGACTGTCCTTAGAATCCTAAGGTGAGTAGTAACACAGGCTGTTGAATCCTTCCATAAAGAGAAGCTCCATTCATTCTCTCTGCCACTTAGAGATAGAGAAAAGTTCAGAATGTTTTTCTTTTTGGGACTCCTATAGCGTCTGACATGGCCCAAAATTATTCATGAGAACAACATGCTCTGTGTGTACCTATGTGTGCTTGTGAGCACAGGTACTTATGTGTATGTGTGTGTGTGTGTGTGTGTGTGTGTGTGTGTGTGTGTGTGTGTATTAGGGTTGGCCCATTAGAAATTGATTGATCATTATTGTCTTCATCAATTGCCAGTCTGTTAGAGTTTGGCTTTACCAGTGTTTGTGTTTTTGTGACTAGTTTATTTGATACCCTTATGTGGAACATGGGGAAGGATTTCCTCCCTTTTGTTCCTTATATGTATACATCTCATTTTGTTGATCCGTCTGGTTACCTTTTATTTCTTTTGGTTTTGGTTCTTTGAGACAGGACTTCTCTATGTACGGTTGGCGGTCCTGGAACTTGCTCTGTTAATAAGGATGGCCTCAAGCTCACAGAATCAACGCTCCTCTGCTCCCTGAGTGCTGGGTTTAAAATTGTACACCACAAGACTTGGCTTATATTTTGTTTGAAAATGAAATTTCCAAGAATGGGGAGATTGTGCCATGAGTAAAATTCTTGGTGTGCAAGCATGAGACCCTGAGTTCAGATTCCCTGTTTTCCAATAACAGTATGTGTTGTATCCCAAGTGCCGGGGTGTATTAAAACAGGCAGGGACTCTGATCAGTCAGCCTAGGTTCAGTGAGACAGAATTTC
Source organism: Acomys percivali (assembly GCA_907169655.1). NCBI lineage: Eukaryota > Metazoa > Chordata > Mammalia > Rodentia > Muridae > Acomys > Acomys percivali. Next base: position 8,248 of record CAJRSG010009222.1, read on the forward strand.
ATGGAAGTAAAAAATGGAGAAAGTAAATAGTATTAATTGTAAGTATGTTTTGATTATGACCGTTTTGTCCTTTAAAAAGTATATATTCATATTGTTTTCATGTAGATCTACTGAATTTATACTTTCTAAAGATGGTCATTTCATTAAAATTGCAAGATTGCTTCAGATACAACTCAGCATACATGTCAGGAATACATAAAACCCTGGATTCTTATCCCCATAGTGGATGATCTAGGCACGCCTAGTTCATACCTGTATAATGCAGCATTGAGGAGCAAGAAACAAGAATCAGAAGTTCATGATCAGGCTGGACACAGCTGCCTTAGCTCATTTCTAAGCCACACAGACATGGACAGACATATGAGTGCTCACACACACACACACATACACACACACACCCATACACACACACAGAGGCACACAGGCTACTCAGTTTCTCTGGGCTGTGATCAGGACATCAGCAACAGAGAGCCTTCCTTCCACATGTCCATTTTATTTATTGATGCCCTTCCCTGCCCTCCTCTACTTCCTTTTATACCCTTCTATTCTGCCTCGAGTTCTCTTGGGCTTTCCTTCTGTTTCTTATTCAAAATGCGCTCTCCCCCTTTATTCCCTCCCTCTCTTTCTCTCTCTCTCTCTCTCTCTCTCTCTCTCTCTCTCTCTCTCTCTCTCTGTCTCTCTCTCTCTATCAGCTGTGCTCAGGAACCTGATCTGTAAGGAAAAGTGTGATATGCCTGAACCCTTCAAGAGGTCTGTAAGGCACAAACATGGTCATATGCAACCTTGCTGTGTGCACCTAGATGGCAAGAGCCCAAGGCAGTGTTGTATTCTGGGGTGAATCTCAAGAGAAGCAGCCAAGGAAGGGTGTGTTCTGAAGGATTCCGCAAAGAGACCAGGCAGTCAGCTTACCATCCAGGCCAGCTACACTTTGAAGCCTCTTCACGGTGATGCTCAGCATCCCTGTGGGCAACAAACTTCTGGATTCTCCTGACTGACAAGTTCACCTGGCCTAACAGGGAGAATAAGTTCACTGGTTGGCAAGGCCCCCTACCCTGTCCTGTACTGCCCTGTCCAGGGATCAAATGTGGAAAAATAGAGAAGTCACGTGTGCCACAATGTGTGCCCTAGAAGATTGCAGGATGTGTGTTTGTGTGTGTGTGTGTGTGTGTGTGTGTGTGTGTGTGTGTTCTGGATGGGGAGCTAGGATGTGAGAGGCCAGAGGCAAGTCCATAGAGGACCAAGTGTGTAGCAATTATTATGGTTTTTAGGTCAGAGGTGATTATCACAAGGCCAGGATTGCAACTAGAGGAAGCCCTTTAGGGCTTCACAAACCTTTGGCCAAAGCGCAAGGTCTGCAGTTTTCCAGGCTGGTTGGTTGAGCTTGTGAAGGTCCATGAGACCAGTTGAGTGACATGGGATCAGTTGAGTGACAACCATGTGGAAGGTGTCAGGAACCTTCCTTGGGGGTCCCCTGCCAGCCTGGCACCTCTGAGAACTCAGAGCAAGCTCAATCCAGTTGGAACTCCCTTTGAAGAATCAGAGTGGATGCTTGCAGAAGGCTTCCAAGAGTGAGATAGTTGGGAATCGATGGCAATGGCAGGGCTGTCTTGAGGATGCTGAGAGAGTGGTCTTCTTCTAGGGGCCATCCTAGAATATCTTGGCTGTGGGCAGCTGAGCCCTTGGAGACTCTCAGTGCTACTGGAAGGAAGGCTTCCTTCTGGAGAGTGACAAGCATTTCCCCAGTCATCTCATTTTATAATTTACTTGGTCCCACACAGACCTATGTACCCCGTATACTGTGGCTGAAACCGTGTACATCAGAGATGGAAAGGGAGAACTCAAGAGAAAAGGAGCTACTAAGAGAGAGAGGGGACGAGGATCTGTAGATGATGTGTGTATGTCTTTTTGAATGTTTTTGTATGTAGCCTATTGACTGGACCCATTTTCTCTAGGGAGAAATAGTTGTCTGTGCCCTAAAGAGAAAGGATGATAGGGCCTGATGCAGTTATTTGGAGCCTGGGACTTTTGTTAGTGGACTGGAGAGATGACCCAGTGGCTAAGAAACTCTGCTCTTCCAGATGTCCTGATTTTAATTTAACAGCAAAACTCAATGGCTCACAGTCATAGATAATGGAATGCAGGCAGGTGCACATGGAAATAGGGGTTTCACACATAAAATAAGTAAAGCATCTAGGAAAAAAATGGAGACGTGACAGAAGAACTCAGGAGTAGGCATATGCTGCGGGCCTCCAGGTGGGACAAGTGAAGATTGCTCCTTCTGCCTCCTTTCTAGGTTCCCTTTGATTCACTTGAATCTCCTCAGAGAGATCCAATCTGTATCTGTGCTGAGCCCTGGACACAGGGAGGTAGGTGGGTGTCTTGGGAGGACACAGAAAGAAAGATCCATGTCTGAGAACCACTTGGGGACTCTGGAGAAAGGAATGGAAGAGTGTGACATGTCCTGAGCAGTGCAGAGTGGCTAGGGTGGTCTGGGGCTGTGGGAGGGGTGGAGGCCTGAGCAGAAGAGAGAGATTGTGACAGACTTCCTGACAGCTCAGAATGGTTGCCTGGTTACCTTGTTGCCTTGTGCTGCCTAGTAGGTGGTTGGGTTGGTGGCTCAAGCCAGGGCCTGTTAGGCAAATGAGCAGATTGGGATGGAACACTTCTTCTTTTGACATGTCCTTGTTCTCACATCAGCGGCATGGTTGATCTGGCTCTTCATCAGGATGGGAGATGTCTGCGGCCTTCACGGGGCATCTGCTGATGTTGATCCTCCCCCCAGAGTCCAGGTGGCAGTGTACAGGAAGGAGCACACCTGGGTCCACAGGCATGAACACCTGGGAAACGGGAGCCCTCACCAGTGCGCACAAGGCAGCCAGCCCTATGCCTGGTATCCATCCTGGAGCCACCTACTGCCAGGTGAGAAGCCAGTGCTGGGCTCAGTGGCCCCTGAGGCAGGTGGTCCTCTGCTTCATGGCATCTGTCAAAGTTCCCCTGTGACCTTAACCGGAAATCTTTGTTGTGCCCATGGTCACAGGTGTCAGCACACCCAGGAGAAGAATCCTGGCAAATATAGTGGTTACCAGAGTGGGTGGCGTTATGCACAGAGCTGCTAGGTCTTCCAGGGGGCATGGCTATACTCTTGGTGTGTTTCTAAGGCTCCTCCCCTATGGTCT
>CAJRSG010009222.1:11523-39532 GCA_907169655.1 Acomys percivali
TGAGGCAGGTGGTCCTCTGCTTCATGGCATCTGTCAATGTTCCCCTGATCCCTTAACCGGGAATCTTTGTCGTGCCCATGGTCACAGGTGTCAGCACACCCAGGAGAGGAAGCCTGGCAACTATAGTGGTTACCAGAGTGGGTAGCGTTATGCACAGAGCTGCTAGGTCTTCCAAGTGGCCTGGCTATCTTCTTGGTGTGTTTCTAAGGCCCCTCCCCTATGGTCTAGATTGGACTGAGGGTTTCTGTTGAGTTCCCTGAGGGTAGCCTACAGGAACACCTCCTCTCAACCATTCTCCAGCCCACAAGCCCTTCAGAGGCTGCCGTGTGTCCTAAGTGGTGTGTGTGTTTCAGGGAGGTGCACTGTGTCCCTGGAGTCCTCCTGACCTGTGCCTGCCTCCTCCTTCACATCTCCCCTCTTCACCCCATCCTACCTCATCCTCCCATATACCTACCTCTCAAAACCCCCGAGGTCCCACCATGGATACAAGCAGGCACCCAAGCTCTTAACCGCTGCCCTTTGGGAAATCCTGCAGCCTGCCCAGAAATGCATCTCAGGCCTGTCTAGGAATAAAGGCTTGACGGCCATTCTAGAGTCTTGTAACAGCCTGTTGACTTTTTTGACTCTGCAAGGTCTGAGGGAGTATGCCCATTACCTGCTGTTCCTTCCATCTCCTGTGCACTGCTCTGATCAAGATGAATTATTTTAATGATCTCTGCTTCAGTTCTCCTGCATGTCTGCAGGTGGCAGTATGGGTCCTGATAAGGAGGTGCACTGTTCTTGGATGGACAGGGAGGATGCAGTTCTCCTGAGCTCTTCTTGGGCCAGGAGACATATAGGAAAAAGAAGGGTCCTTGTATCCCACGGCCAATACCGAACACCACAGGACTTGGCTACCAGGACTGTACAAGCACAGCCTCCAGATCCTCTCTAGATGGCCATGTTGGCCAGGGTGACTGGACCTCTCTACACAGGACCTGCAGCAGGGGCTGCATCTGGGTTTATGTGGAAAACAGCTTCTGTCTGTCTGACCTTGTTTGTGCACAAGGCCACTCTTGCACCCCCAAAGTTTTGGTAGTGGAGTCTGCTGTACAACCAGAGCTGGCTTAGCTCACTTCCAGGACACACACACACACACACACACACACACACACACATACACACACACATACACACACACACACACACACACGCACATACAGGCACGCACATAGGCACATAGGCATGGACACGTGCACACACACACACACAAACAAAAACACACACACACAGGCTACTCAGTTTCTCAGAACAGTGATCAGGATACTAGAAACAGAAATCCCTCCTGGCCAAATGTCAGTTTTATTTACTGAACCCCTCCCCTGCCCTCTTCAATCTCTCTTAATACCCTCCTAATCATCCCCCCCTCTCTATCTATCTATCTATCTATCTTGGAGCGGTGCTACAGGTGAGCTGGGGGACCCTGATCTGTCCAGAAAGGATTGATATCCCAGAACCCTACAAGGCATGGGGACAATATCAAGGTCATATGCAACCTTGCTGTGTGTACCTAGTAGGTCAGGACCCAAGGCAGTGTTGTGATTTGTGGTGAATCTTAACAGAAGCACCCAGAAGAACTTGTGGACTGAAGGATGTTCTATAGATGCCAGGAAATCAGCTTACCATCCAGGCCATGTACACTATGAATCCTCTTCACTTCGATGCCCAGCATCCATACAGGCAACATGTTGGTGGCTTCTGCTGACTGGCTAGCTCACCTGGCTTACTAGGGATAAGAGGTTCAGGGCATGACAAGGCCCCTATCCTGTCCTTCCCTGCCCTGTCCAGGGATCTCAAGTGGAAAAATAAAGAAGGCGCTGGTGCCAGAGTCTGGTATCTTATAAGCCTGGGAGGTAGGTGTGTGTTTGTGTGTGTGTGCATGTGTGTGTGTGTTTGTGTCTGTGTGTGTCTGGGTGTCTGTGTGTGGGTGTGTGTCTATGTGTGTGTTGAATCTCTATGTGTCTCCTGGAACAGAATCAAGGATGTGAGAGACCAGAGGCAAGTCCATAGAGGACCCAGTGTGTAGCAATTAATATGGTGTTTAGGTCAGAGGTGATCATCAGAAGGACTGGATGGCATGTAGAGAAGCACTTTAGGGCTTCATCTCTGTGGCCCAAGCGCAAGGTCAGCAGTTTTCCAGGGTGGCTGGGTTGAGATCGTGAAGTTCCCTGTGACTTGGTGCATGGGACCAGTTGAGTGACAACCACATGGAAGGTGACAGCACACTTCCTTGGGGGTACCCTGCCAGCCTGGCACCTCTGAGCATTCAGAGCATGCCCATTCCCGATGGATCTCCCTTTGGCGCATTGGAGTGGATGCTCTCAGTAGGCGTCCAATAATGAGAACTGGAAAACAATGGCAGGGCTGTCTCGAGGATGCTGGGAGAGTAGTCTTCTCCTAGGGGCCATCCTAGAAGGTCTTTGCTAAGTGCAGCTGGGCGCCTGGAGACACTCAGTGCTACTGGAAGGAAGGCTTCCTGTTGGAGAGTGACACGCGTTTGCCCAGTGATCATATTCTGTATTTCACTTGGTCTCCTGGGTACTGCAGCTGAAATTATGTGGATCACAGATGGAGAGAAAGAGGTGGAGTGAGGATGAGCTAGAGATAGATAGATAGATAGATAGATAGATAGATAGATAGATAGACGGACAGACAGACAGACTGACAGACAGAAAGACAGACAGACAGACAGACAGACAGACAGACAGACAGACAGACCGAGATAGGAATAGATACAGGCAGAGAAAGAGGAAGAGAGAGACAGTGACTGACAGAGGGAGGGAGAACGAGTGTCTGTAGATGATCTGTGTTTGTATTTGTAGGTGTCTATTTTTGCAACCTGTAGACCAGACCCATCTTCTCTAGGGAGAAATTTTTGTCTGTGCTATGGGTCTGGGCCCTAGAGAGAAAGGACGATAGTGCCTGGTGTAGTTTTTTTTCGTGTGAGGAGTCTGAGACTTTTGTTTGTAGTGGACTGACAGATGGTTCAGTGGCTAAGAGCACTGTCTGCTCTTTCAGAGGTCCTCAGTTCAATTGCCAGCAAATGCTCGGTGGCTGATAGTCCTCTATACTGGAAGTGATGTCCTCGTCCAACAAGCTGGTGCACACATAGATAGTGCATTCACAGATAAAATGAGTAAAGCCTTTTGGGAAAAAAAGGAGACGTGGCAGAAAGGGAATGTGCTGGGGTGGATCCTGATGGGACAAGTGAAAATTGATGGTTGTGCCTCCTTTCTAAGTGCCTTTTGGTCCATTTGGATCTCCTGAGAGGAACTGCAAGCTGCATCTGTGCTGAGCCCTGGACACGGGGATGTATGTGGTGTCTTGGAAGGATGCAGAAAGAAAGATCAATGTCTGAGAACCACTTGGGGACTCTGGAGGAAGGAAGGGAAGAGTGTGACGTGTACTGGGTGGTGCCCAGTGTGTAGGGTGAGTGTAGGTGGGGATGTGGTGTAGGCCTGGGAAGAACAGACAGATTATGACTGGCTTCCTGCATGCTCAGAATGATTGCCTGGTTGTCTGGCGCTGCGTAGTCGGTGGTTAAGGTTTGAGGGTCCAGGCAGGGCCTGCTATGCAAATGGGCAGATTGGGAGACACCATTTTTTCTTTTGACAGGTCCCTGGTTCTCATGTCAGGGATGTGTTTTTCCTGGGTATGCAGTAAGATTGTAGATGTTTGCTGCCCCTGGGAGGCAGAAGAGGCTCTGCTGTCATTGATCCTCCCTCCAGAATCCAGATGTTGGGGCACTTGAAGGCTCAGGTCTGGGTCCACATGCATGAAGGCCTAGGAAACTCGTACCCTCAGCAGCAGGCACACAGCTGCCTGCCCCTTACCCAGAATCCTCTCTGGAGCCTCCTTTTTCTTTCTTCCTTCCTTTCATTCATTTAAAAACAAGATGAATTCATATGTATTTTACATGTATAGGTGCTTTACCCATATACGTATTTATGCATAAAGTGTGTAAAGTCTGAAGAGGCCAGAAATGAGCATCTGATCTTGTGGCACTAGGGTTATAAATGGCTGTGAGCTACCATCTGGGTAATGACACTCAAACCAGGGACCTCTGGGAGAGTAGTCAGTACTGCACATCTGTGTACACCTGTTCTCCAGAGGATACTACAGCACATTCCCAGTTCTGCTGTACACTTCCTATAATCTTATCCCTTGCTGATCTTTTCCCTTGAGAAAATTTAAGGTCTTTGCAAATCTGTACAGTAATCTCCTATTGTTGACTGGGTAGGTATTTTTTTTTCACAAAGGACTGAATGAATATACTATTCATTATTATACTATTAGCTGAATCATTAACAGTGGAAAAGTTAAGAGATTCTGAATTCATTAATAACATTTCTCATAAGCTTCTCTTTGGTCATCTTAGCTCTAGTGCTCGTTGTTAGACTAGTATATAGGACTCTGTGTGTGAATTAGAGCCTAGCGCTTGGTCTCCTGGCAGTTTTTTCTTTGACTAAGCAAACTCAGCCCTCTGGTCCTCTTCAAAATCTGGGGCTGCATTCTTACTGCTGGAGGAGGCATAGAGGCACCACTGCAAGGAGAGATGCAGACTCCTGGGCCTTATTTCGTCTGACAGGTGTGTGCCTGCCTCCCTGCACTTCCTCAAACCAGGGGATTAGACCTAGCTCGGGAGGGTGTGTGAGGACACAGACATGAACAGTCCCCTTCCTGAAGAGGAGGGAGGGGACCTCAGTTCAAATCTCAGCCCCCTGAGTGGCAAACCAGTTCAGGGAACAAACCTCGGCTTCCCCAGGGTCTGAACCCAGGGAACATTGGAAGACAAGCCAGTGCTCTTAACTTCTGAGCCATCTCTCCAGGTCCCTAGTGTGTACTCCTAGTGCCACAAAAAGAGATCACTTGGTTACATTTTCCCATAATACTATTGAAATAATATAGGGAATTTGTCTGTTTTACTTTTTCCTAGAAAATTAATATTTTACACTTTGAATAGTGTTCTAAGCAATAATTTTATTTTATAATAATTATTAGGTTCCAAAGGGTGGTTCCTGTTTTGCCAAAGGGGGAATCAGAAGTGTTTTGGACTCTTCTGTTGAACTTAGTAAATAAAGTGAGTTTCATATGTGTTGAGCTATTTTATAGTATATGCTCTTTTATATTTGGAAACATTGTTTTTGAATGCTTTGATTATTTTTTTATTACAAAGTTAAATTCATTCATTCTTTCTTTATTTTTTTGTTTTTTGAAACAAGGTTCCTCTGTGTAGCCTTGGGTGTCCTTGACTCAACTTGTAGACCAGGCGGGCCTCAAACCTGCAGGTCTCTGCCTCTCCAGTGCTGGGCTTAAAGGCGTGCATTAGCACACCCGGCCAATATTTGTAACTTAAGTTGCAATGAATATCAATAAACTTTCTGGTAAGGCAAAATCTATATACAGGGGCATCCACTTGCCAAAAGCAAGGGTTCAGGAAAATTTTAGAGAATCCTTTAAAATATCTGAATCTTTAGAAGCCAGGTGTTTGATCACGTGACAGCAGTAGCATTTCTTAGTTCTCCATCCCGTAGAATTAATATTGACAAAATAGGCCCTTGGCATGTTGTCAAACTGCACTTATTAGCAGAGGTTAGCTGTATTCATAGCATATATACTCAGAAACTGATGTCAACCTTAGCAACAGTTTGTCACCCAAGTATGTCTCACACCCTTTTTACAATTATAAATGCTGCAGGATGAAAGCTATTTGATTGAATCTAAATTTTTATGTTCTGTGCTAGTGACCACAGGGTGAAATCCAAGCTATTGTTCATAGTTCTTGGTGAACCTGAGACTATAGCAAACTCTGTAAAAGTAGTTCTCTACTTTCCTATTAAAGAGCTATAGCTCTTTAATAGATTTTCTTACTTTGTGGTGACTCCCCCAACCATAAACTTATTCTAGTTTCTACTTTATAATTGTAATTTTGATGCTATGAATTGTCATGTAAATACTTTTGCTATATAGTCATTTGCACATTATCTTAGCTATCATGTTGAGCTAAGAAGGGCCATTTAAATATTGACCTATGGGTCTTCAAACTGCCAGTAGGATATGGAGAGAGGGCAGGAATATAGAGTAGATTTATAAAATGAATTTTAAGCTGAGTGGTGTATCACATGCCACATAGTCACAGCACTCAGCATGCAAAGGCTGACAAGGCTTATCTACAAAGTGAGTCAAGGACATCCCAGGCTACACAGAGAAACCCTGTTGAAAAACATAATTGAGTAGGGTGCACACATTTAATCCCAGGACTAGGGAGGCACAGGAAGGCGGATCTTTGTGAGTTTGAGGCCAGGCTGGTCTACAAAAAGAGTCCAGGAAATTCAATGCTGTTACACAGAGAAATCCGGTTCCTAAAAAGAGAGAGAGAAAAAAGAGAAACAAAACACACGAAAATTTAAACATATGAAAAATTATTAACATGGCTTAAAAGAAAACTGAAAACAATATGAATGCTTTAAGTTTAGGCTTATCTACATATGTCTAAATAGGGGACTGTGTTAGAAAGCATTTTCTATAACATAAGATACTTTTAAGGTTTAATTCATATAAATGTTAAATTGTGATATATATATATTAACTATTATATTAAAATTTAAAAGTGCTTTTTGGATAGGTATATAATTGTATATTTGCTTATGTTTAGGTTTAAAGCATGGAGAAATAGTTTGTTTTAAATTATTTTAGCACAAATTACCAAACATACCATTACATTAATTAGAATGTCAGCAAATCAAGGATATGTGATGGTGGAAGCCGCTGAATATCTTTGATGAATATACTACATTTGTGTTTTTCGTAAGTTAATCTTTAATAGTTGCATTTTTAATGCAGAAAAGGAGTTCTTTTTACTTTATCAAAAGGAACTGATATGTTTTGAAATATGGAGCCTTTTGTTTTGGAGAAACTACAGAAAAGAAATAAAAAAGTGTGGATTTTACTTCTGTCCAGAAGTATAGCATTAGTGCAGAATGAATTATTTTGGTGTGTATGTCTTGTATATATGTGTGAACACCATGTGTGGTTTGTGTATAGGTATAATCAATATTTTTAATTTTAATTTTAATTTACATATGAGGCTAGATATCTTGATAAGTAGTTTAAGTATGATATCAAGGGAGTTCCAGGGATCTTACTATTTCCCCCAGCACGTGGTTTACATATTATTTTTATATGAATCAAGGAAAGAAACTCAGGTTGTAAGGATTATAAACTATGCTTGTTACTACCCAAATTCTAGAATGGATAATTTTTAAAAAACACTTTCTCCAATATTATGTATAACAATTCTTTTTTCTTCTTCTTCTATGAGAAAAGATTTCTCTGTAGCCCTGGTTGTCCTAAAACATACCTGCTAGGCCAGGCTGGGCTCCAGCTCTGCTTCCCAAGTGCTGGCATTAAAGGCATGTGCCACCAGTGCTACATACAATTGTCCTTTATCAAGACTTTCAAATGAGTATTTTCTTGGTGTCTTTTAATATCTCTGTGTTAATACATATGACTTTTTTAAAAAAATTCATTCATTTATCTATTTATTTTGTTTTTTAGTGACAGTCTGTCTTTTTCTTTGTGGCCTTTGCTGTCCTGGACCCACTTGTAGACCAGGATGGCCTTGAACTCACATAAATCTCCCTGTCTCTACCTCCCATAGTGCTGAGATTAGAGGTGTGTACCAACGTGCATGGCCTTATTTTTATTTGAATTACATGTATGCATGTATGTCTGTATAGAGGACTATGTATGTAATGGCAGGTATTCATGGAGGACAAAAGAGGATATAGCTCTGGAGCTAGAGTTACAAGTGTTGGTGAATCACTGGGGTGATTGGGATTTGAACTTGTGCCTTTGCAAAAATAAGTGATTTTCTAAGTGATGAGCTATTTCTCCAGTCACTGTAGGCTGATCTTAATTCAGAAGATGTCACATAATTAGATACAGGGCATAATGTAGAATCTTGTAACATGAACGAAAACTAAATGATATTTTGTAATGATCATGTTCAGTTCATAAGAGCTTTTCCTTATTTTGCAGTTCATGTGAAGTAGAGACACTTTTTTTTTTACAATTTATTTATTTTATGTATATGTGTGTTCCTACTGCCTGTACACCTGCAGTCCAGAAGAGGGCATCAGATCCAATATAGATGATTGTTAGCCACCAAATGGTTGCTGAGAATTGAACTCAGGACCTCTGGAAGAGCAGCAGTCAGTGCTCTTAACCACTTAGCCATCTTTCCAGATCGAGATGGATTTTAAAAAGTAGACCTTTGGGTTTAAAGGACATCATACATGGTTGATATAGTATGCTTTTGAGACATTTTCCATTGTTCCAGTTATTTGACTTGATATGTTTTCATGCAGTTTTTTCCTTCTGAATTCTGTTCTTTTTAATTTTATGGTAATGATGTTTTCTTTCAAACAGCATGATATTCTTCATGGCTTAGAAACCATGCCAGGTTGTAATCATATGTATTATGTAGTCACTTATATAGCTATAGAAATGTTTTTATCTAGTTTATTCTTTTGTTTATTTTACTTTTTCTTAGGCCTTGATGTTAAAAGTGAAGAATGCCAGCATTTTTTTCAAGATGTTTTAGTTGTATCTTTTACCAGAATCCTTATGCATGATGTGATGAGTAGATGGAGGTTTGAAATTCATGTGAGTTTTATATATGAAGGGAACTCAAGATTTATGTGGTGATTCCTGAGTCTACTGCTAATAATGTTTTGATTACAGATAGGCATAATGAAATTAGGAAGGACAAGATCCTTTTGGGGAGAGCTTGCTTGGGGTTTTAAATATAAGACCTGGGTTTTTAAAACTTGCCCCCTGGAAATCTAAGTGTCTTCTATTTACTCTATTTCTGATGGTATTGATTCTAAGAGTTATCCACTATTGGGTTTATCTTTAAAACATACATATGCAGAATAGGAAATGATATCATAGTATAAGTGTAACACTAAATGATAAAATAGCATAACAATTTTAATATGGAAATAAACAAAGAAACTTAGGTTTTCCATGACCTTGGGAGATAAAAGTCTGACTTCCCCTAAGAAATGTAAATTACAGATCAGTACTCACACATTTGGAAAATTCAAATTTTAGTTTTGACAATGATGGAGTCAAACAGAATTTTTTTTGTTCTCAACTGGCAAAATTAAATATAAAAACACTCATGGAATAAAATAATTTAGATTACTGTTGATCCATTCTAAGATTTAACTTTTCTTTGAATGACAATATAGATGTCTTTTTAATAAATTATTGAATGGCATGGCAGTTATTTATAAAATTATGTTAACCAGAAGTTGAGAAATTTTATGGGTGGAATTTAACTTAAATATTTCCAAAAGTAACAAGGATATGCATATGCACATTTACTTGTATATATATGTGTGTGTATACATATGTATATATGTATATGTGTGTGTACTGCACATGCAAGTGTATATATGTGCATGTTTATTTGTGTATATATGTATGTGAATGTATGCATATATATATTTCTGCATTTTTGCCACTAATTTACCAAAACGTATGAATATGTTTTCAGTAGATTTTCAGTTAATACATTTGTTGATTCACTAACATTAAACTCATGGTAATACCATCCTGAAGAAAGTGTATAATGTACTGATTGATTCATTCGTTCATTTGTTTATTCATGGAGAGGTAGATACATGGACTTGCCAACATTTTGTCTCAGGCAACATGATACTTGGTATTTACTAACTCAGTGATTCCCTTGACAATAGACAATATAAACTACTATAGAACAAATGTTGTGTTCATAGTGTTTTAAGTGTAAATGTGTGTTCGTAAGACAGCAGAAAATATTTATAGAAGCTGCAAATACACATTTAAATTCCTTTTTTTGTGTGTGCGGTGGTGGTCCATGCCATTACTTCCAACATTTAAGAAGCAGAGACGGGCAAATCTTTTGAGTTTGAAGGTAGCCTGGTCTAGAAAGCGAGTTCCAGGGCAGCTAGGGCAATACAGAGAAAGCTTGTTTCCAAAAACCAAAGGAAAAGAGAAAAAAGAAAAAGAAAGTTTCTTTTTTCATTTCATGAAAGACAAACACTTAGGCAATTATTTTAATTTGATTGCCTAAGAGTAAATTTTCTAAAATTCCCTAAAAGTAAGTTGTCTTTAACATAAGCACTGATAGCCATAAATATCCAACCTTTAGAACTGTCTTTACTCTTTGCCAAAGAGTCTGGTATATTATTTTTATTTTCATGCCAGTCTAGTGTTTTTTTAAACTGATCCCTTGATCATTTAAGAATATATAGCTAATTGTATAACTATTTCTGCAGTTTCCCATCTTGATAGATTTTATGATCTTCTTATAGGGAAGGAGATTGCTGAATCCTATAATTTTGTTTAGTGTTTTCCTGGTTATTAAGAGTATTGCTTGTTTCTTTTCCCTCCTATATTTTTATTTATAAATCCTTAGTTTCCTTTTGTGATTGAGATTTTTTCCCTCTTCTACTGTCTGTCTTCTTGATGGTGGTAAATTGTGTTATTTCATGCTTTTCTCTAATATAGTAATTTCTACTGAGCTGCCTCCCATTCATATTCTCAAGTACTCGCCAGTGTTCTTCTTCCCGGCCAAATCCTCCATACATACAAGCGATGTGCTTCCTCTCAACCTCACCTATGGCAGTAGCCTCCTTCCTACCCTCGCTCCTCCCATTCCCAATGTTCTCTTATGGTCTCTCACCGCTTCCCTTCCAAGATCCTCTCTGTCCCAAAAGCCTATGAACCTTAGGGAAGTCCATTCAATTTACCCTGCCAAGGAGATTTGCCCTTTTTACGGTCAAACTGGAATAAGTTTTTAGGCAAGATAACAAACATTTTGGGGATAGGTGAGTCTTCTCATTTGAGCAGCAACCAGACTAACCCCCAAGAGAAGAATGGGTTGTGAATGTGGGAATGGGAAGGGAAAATGAAGAGGTGTGTGATCCAGTTGTAAAGTGATTATATAAATTGATTAATGAAAAAACCCTAAAACTGAAATAACAGTACAGGTTGATTAAAAAAGTAGCAATATGTGTAAATGTGTGTGTAAGCAAATATGATTACACTATTCTATATACATTTTTGTAGTATAATATTCTAGAGTCAGTGTATACTTTTGAACACAGTTTAAACAATGCAGTAGCAGTTGGGTAACACCAGAGGATATTAGTGTACTAGCACATTCCTGTAAAAGCCAGAGAAAATCAGTGTACAATAGAAATATGAGATATGTTTTGTTTACACTTTTAGAGAATTAAGGTCTTGCTACAAAAAAGTTGGCTCCAATACCTTGCACTAATGATACAGGTTCTGCTAAATGAGGAATCCTGCCCATTTTATAGTGATTGGAGAACAATAAGAAGACAAAGTACAAGTCATTATAAAATGCATATTTTCATACCCCAAACATCAAGTATGTTCTAAACCATTATATGTGACCATTTTGAAAGAGATTCTCACACTTAAAACCAACGTATGAGCATGTAATTAATGGATCGCTGCAATGTACAAACTACACTAAATTATTTAGGATGACCATCTATAGTGATGATTTAAAACATCTCATGCGAATGTTTCAGAAATGCTAACATAAAAGAAATATTGAATCTGAATTTTAGGCAATCCATTATCTTAGACAATCAAAAAAATGTTAAATGATTTGGGCATGTAATATATTTATACATTTGGAGGATTCTTCATCATATCCATTCTATTTTGTGTCAGGGTAGTGTTTTCCACGGAAAATTTAGTTGGTCTTAAACAAGGTATACCTCTGGCCCTGTGTTGTGCCAACCACACAAGTTAGCTGCCTAGCATAAATGTACGGAGTTGTAATTCACTACATTTGTCAATTTTAACCAGAGGATGTTCTAAAACCTAAAGAGTGTGCAGTGGTCTGATGGTTGAAGTTTGTATAGGATTCTCATTTCCATGGTCCTGGGATACAGCTCTTGTGAAATTGGAAGCATATCAATGCTCAGGGACTGTACATGTATAAAGATGAATAGAACTACATATTTTGCAAGAAGAGAGGCCAAATCCACAGATTATAAAAAGAGGCAGTTCCTCAGTCCTGTCACTATGCAGTTGTAAAATCCTAACATGAAAATTGTTGAAAGAACTCCTGCTGACATCTCTAATTCAAGCTCAAGACTGACCCACAATTCAATCAGTCTTCCTTCCTGATAATGATGCTCATGGTCTCACATGATTTGCAAGACAGATGTATGAAGTAGAACAGCTTCCAGAGTCCAATAAGACACCTGCTTCACCAACAAATGCCTACTCTAATAAGGGCTTAAAACTTTGTTGAAAATTGGTACCTAGTGGAAAATCCATCCTGTTGAAGCTCCATCTGAGAACTTGAGTTTCTCAAACTAATGTTAAAATTCTCAGGGGCAAAGAA
This sequence comes from Acomys percivali, assembly GCA_907169655.1. Lineage (NCBI taxonomy): Eukaryota > Metazoa > Chordata > Mammalia > Rodentia > Muridae > Acomys > Acomys percivali. Next base: position 24,002 of record CAJRSG010009222.1, read on the forward strand.
ATCCTCCATGAAACATTAAAGAGTTTACCTATAGCCTCAGCTTGTTTCATCAACTAACATATCGTGGGAGGTAGTTCCAGAGTCAGGTTACCTTCTGAGGCATTGATTATGGCTTACAAATCAACATTGCATCATCTATGACTATGTTTTAGGAGCAATTTTTATCTGTACTTGGGTTTAACAAATATCTCATATGAACTTAGGTCATTTGTGTTTGAATTATCTTACAGAATACAAACTATTTGTTCACACATAAGAATATTAATTCATCTGTTTTAATCATATTTATACCTTGATATGTTTGAAGTTAAATATAAACCTTACAAAATTTAGTTATTGGATCATTTAAAGTAAATACAGCTTGTTAATTTATAATATTGATGCATCACCCATTAATGAATCCGTTCATAAAATACTACACATATTTCAATGACCTATACCATAATATTTCAGTAGTTTTTTTGTATGGACATTAAGATAACATTTTAGAGGTAGTTTTTGGTTTACATTTTATCAATAGAATACCCAGAGTAAACATCCATTGTGTCCTAATTACATAGAGTCACACTTAGAGTTGTTAAGAGGCAGGGATATTATGTATAACTAGAGATGAGGCATATTTGCCTCATCTTGGTAGCTACAGATTCTTTATGGGAGCAATATTTTAGACCAAACTCCTATAAAGGATAATGTGACGATGGAAAATATTTCACATGCTCTATTACCATAAACATATTGACCAGAGAAAGATTTGTCCTCTTAAAGCCTTAATCCCATCTTCCCACAATGGATCCAAATGGCAATGCCTTTTCCCACAAAACACATACCCTCAGGTCTCACTATACTCCGTGTTTCCTCTGCTCCTCAGATATTCTCTTCCTAATGATTGTCTTGTAATTTTTCGACAGGGATCAAATTTGGATTTTTTTGTGAGATATTTTTTGTTGGCATTATGAACTGTGGAATTAATGATATGAACAACAACATCACAGCATGTAGTGAATATTAATAAGAGCAATGCAGAATTAATGGAACAGAGGGGTAATATATTTATTAATATTCATGACAAATTAGGGATTAGCTTCAGATTTAAAAGTATCTATAATGTATAATCCATGAAAAGCAGAAAGACTACCAGCAAAAGAAACTTCATATAGAATATATCTTAAACTTTCCAGTATTCTACCATAATAAACTATATAGAACATTATGCAACAGGCTTGTCTTAGCATAGATATTAGTATTATTATCCTGGATTAAGTCCTTACATTTTAAAACATTATTTCTTTATTAATTTTTACACGAATTCTTTAGCACAACTAATCAATGGCATCAGATTAAAATAGCATGAAACAGTCTTTCTTAATTTATTTTCCAAATAATTATGTAATAAAAATATAGGGAATATGTTGTGGTAAAATTTTTCCAACTCCTACCAAGTATAAGGATTCCTGGTACGGGTTCCTTGAGAATAGCTATGATTTCAATGTTGTTTAAATACTTACAAGCATTTTTCTCACTTAAAAACCATTTTTCTCAAATGAACTCTGGGATGGTAATTCCTATCAAGTTAGACTCTAATAGGAAATCTCTATGTGCTCTAATGTTTTAGCTTGTCCTAAAGTAGTGTGCTTCCAGTTTGCATGATCTGTTGTCTTTGAAGATATGATTTCTGGGTAAAGGACATTGCATTCTTTACATTAATAAGGTATGACTTGGGTGTGTATTCTGTGGTGGGCTTGAAGAGTGTAGGACTCCCAAAAGTGTTTCCTATATTAAACTTATAAGGTTGCTTTCTAGTATGGATACTTTGAAGAACTTGGAGAGCTGAAGACAGGGTAAAACACTTGCCACAGTCTTTACATTTGTAATTTTTATTTCCAGTGAGGTTTCTGTAGTGAATTTGATGACTTGAGGTGTTGGTAAAGGATTTCCCACACTCTTTATATCTGTAAAGTTTTTCTCAGGTATGGATACTTTGATGAACTTGGAAAGGTGAGGATGAAGTAAAGAATTTCCCAGATTCACTATATTTGTAACGTTTGTCCCCAGTATGAATTCAGTGGTGAGCTTGAAATGATGAGTACTATGTAAATGATTTACCACCCTTATTATATTTATATGATTTGTCTCAGCTATGGGTTCTTTGATGACTTAGGAGAGATGAATATTGCATAAAGGATTTCCCACACTCATTACAACTGTAAGGTTTTTCTCGAGTATGGAATCTTTGATGAACTTTAAGATTTGAGGACATTGTAAATTATTTCTCACAGTTATTACATTTATATGGTTTGTCTCACATATGAATTATTTCATGAATTTGGAGATTTGAGTACTGGGTAAATAATTTCCCACACTCTTTACATTTTAAAGTTTAGCTCCAGTATGGATTCTTTGATGACGTTTGAGAGTTGAAGACTGAGTAAAGGATTTCACACAGTCATTACATTTGTAAGGTTTATCTCCAGTATGGATTCTTTGATGACCTTGGAGAGTTGAAGACTGAGTAAAGGATTTCCCACACTCATTACATTTGTAAGGTTTATGTCCAGTATGGATTCTTTGATGACTTTGTAGAGTTGAAGAGAGAGTAAAGGATTTCCCACACTCATTACATTTGTAAGGTTTATCTCCAGTATGGATCCTTTGATGACGTTGGAGAGTTTAAGACTGATTAAAGGATTTCCCACACTCATTACATTTGTAAGGTTTATCTCCAGTATGTATTCTTTGATGACATTGGAAAGTTGAAGAGCAAGTAAAGGATTTCCCACACTCATTACATTTGTAAGGTTTATCTCCAGTATGGATTCTTTGATGATCTTGGAGATTTGAAGAGCAAGTAAAGGATTTCCCACACTCATTACATTTGTAAGGGTTATCTACAGCATGGATTCTTTGATGACGTTGGAGAGTTGAAGAGTAAGTAAGGAATTTCTTACACTCATTACATTTGTAAGGTTTATCTCCAGTATGGATCCTTTGATGACTTTGGAGTGTTGAAGAGCAAGTAAAGGATTTCCCACAGTCATTACATTTATAAGGGTTTTCTCTAGTATGGATTCTTTGATGATGTTTAAGTGTTGAGGACTGTCTGAATGATTTCTCACAGTTATTACATTCATAGAGTTTATCTCCAGTATGGATTTTTTCATAACCTTGGAGAATGGAGTAATGGGTAAAGGCATTCCCACACTCACTATATTTGTAAGGTTTTTCTCCAGTGTGGATTCTTTGATGATCTTTCAGTGTTGAGGACAGTCTAAAGGATTTCTCACTGTTATTATATACATATGATTTGTCTCCTGTATGAATTATTTGATAATCTTTGAGGTTTGGGTTCTGGGTAAAAGATTTCCCATACTCATTACACTTGTAAGGTTTTTCTCCAGTGTGGATTCTTTGATGAACTTGGAGATTTGAGTACCGGGAAAAGGATTTCCCACACTCATTACATTTGTAAAGTTTATCTCTGGTGTGGATTCTGTAGTGAACATGAAGACTTGAGGAGTTGGTAAAGGATTTCCCACACTCACTACATTTGTAAGGATATTCTTGAGAATGAATACTTTGATGATCCTGGAGAGCAGAGGATGAGGTAAATGATTCCCCACATTCATTACATTTTTGACATTTTTGTCCAGTGTTAATGCAGTGTTGAGCTTGATGTTTTGAGGACTGTGTAAATAATTTCTTCCTTTTAGTACACTTATAAGTGTTATCTCCACTGTGGATTCTTTGATGATCTTGAAGTTTTGAGGACTTGGTAAATCATTTTCCACACAGATTACATTCATAAAATTTGCATCCCATACATATTCTGTGTTGACCTTTAGTTTCCTTACATAATATTTTCCTATTTCTGTGCAGAAGAGAATTGTATTTCAAAAGTTGTTGTGAACTTTTTCCCTGCTGAGCCTCCAATTGTGAAATTATGAGTGGCACAGACTGAATTCTCTCAGGAGTAGCCAGAGCTTCTTGATATTTTGTTTCAGAAATGAAACACATGTATTTTTCATACAGATCTTTTCCATAATGACATGTTTTATGAACTTCACTGTCATGTGAATATTCCCAGAACATCTTTCTATCCAGCTCTGAAAGGCCATTACAAGCAAATATTTTTGGTATTTCTTTCAGGAAAGAATCATGGGTACACTCTTTTGGGAATTGCTTCTTGGTATGGTTAGAAGAAAAAACTGAAACAAATGAAAGCATATCATTATCTGATATTTCAGACGTATATTAATATAATATAGGTATATATTTCATAAACTTGCATCAAACTGGGGATCATAGCAAAATGGTACAACACAGAACTACAGCAATTTTTTTCAAGGAAACGAATATCCTGATCATAATGGATGTCAGAAGATATCTCATGAAACTATCATACATTTTGTAATATATATTAATGTCTTCATTAAGTATTCGTTGGAACAAGAAGAACACTATGATGGGCAGAACTGTGCCGAGGGGTTCTGCTCGATATATGTCACCAACCAAGGATAACATGTGTAGTCATCATCAAACCCCTACCCAGACCATGCCAAGGGACAGGATATTCTCCACAGTTAACTGGAGACAGGGGACAGACTTTCACATGAACTCTGGTGCCCCTTATTTGGCCATGTCTCCTTGATGGGGAGTCCCGATGGCACTCAGGGGAAGGATAGCAGAATACCAAAAAGAAATTTGATAACCTAGCATCATATTCAAGGGGAAGAGGTCCCCATCAGTCACAGTCATAGTGAAGGGGAATGGGGTGAAAGCGGTTGGAAGGGAAGAATGGGAGGATGCATGGGATTGGATAGCAATTGAGATGTAATATGAATGATTTTATTTTTCAATAAAATAACAAACAACGCGGGATTCCAAGATGGCGCCGACCAATAAGACACATATCTGAGCTACTCCGAGGAGACGAGGGACATAAATCGAGCAACAGATTGCTGGACATTGAGAACTGTAGGTGGAGTGGGGCACCAAAGGCCGCAGACCAAACAGGGGGCCTACCCCCATGGCACAAGCAACATCCCGGAGGAGCTTAACGCACTCCACAAACTCTGGATCGGAATCCACATGAAAACTGAAGCCTGCATATAAAGCACAGACTCGCTGTTTGGGGAGAGGATTCTTCAGAATCCCCAGCCTGAGGAGTCTCAGTGAGGAGGGTGAATCTGCCCTAGGATTCCTCCTTCCACACCACCCCAAACAGCGGATGTCACCCACCTAGGCCATTTGGAAGCACAGGCTGCGGGACTCAACAGAGACAGCTAAAGTGGGACTGCAGCTCGCTGGCCATCTGGGGCCCAACTTAACACCGATCACAGCGGACTGAGCCTGTAAACAGCAGTAATGAGAAATCAGCTTGGATTGTACCCCCAGACCTATAGGGAAACGTGGGTCTTGCCTAGCGCGATAGCTGCGCATCAGAGGCCAGCGGGAAGATCTGGTTCTGCGGGGGGGACACCCAGAGCTCTGCAACCCTATTGTTCCTACCCAGCCTAGCCGCAAGGCACTGGCCCTGCACTCCTTGAACGAGAGAGCCTACATGGGGCTCCTGGCCCGAGAAAGCCAGGCACTCTTACATTACAGGAGACAAAACGTGGGTCTTGCTTGCAGTATCTAATTGCTGACCAAGAGCCAACTTGGTGCCTCCAGGCATATAATTCTGGAAGAGGTTGTACACCTTCACAGGGTATAGAGACAGACCTAAAAGACAGCTAGACCTCCAGAAGATCTGATTTACCTTGGGTGTTGACTACAAAGCCACAGGAAGGACAGACGGCTGGGATCAACCTACACAACCAGAACGTTTGTGTGCGGACCTTAGTCTAGATCCCAAAACTGATGATCTGAATTACAGCAGTAAAGTCCAAACAGAAATCTACTTTGGCTGACTCAGCCTGGAGCCCACAGTGCAGAGGAAAATTACCAAGAGGGAAAGCAGACAACCTATATGTTCCAAGGAAATACTCCCTGATCCCCACAGGCAAGAGCACCTGGCCTATAATCAGTCATCAATTAACCACTCTTAACCAATGACGGTCACTACAAAATATCTTCCAACATCAGCGCCATCAAAATGACAAGCAGAGAGCAAAAGAAGGCTAAGAAAAACCAGAACAGTTTGGCATCTCCGGATCCCACTTTTCCCAATGAAAACAATCTGGAGAACCTAACAGCAATGAATAGTCAAGAAAATTACCTCAAGTCCTTACTAAAGAAGATGATAATGGAAGAAACAAATAAAATCTGTAAACAAATGCTGGAGGAGGCAAACAATAAGGCTGAAGAGTTAAAAGAGTCATATAAAGAGGCACTTGAAGAATTTCAGAAAAATATAACTATCCAGATGAAGGAAATCATAAAAACAGTCCAAGACATGAAGATAAAAATGGAAGCTATGATACAGAAACATACAGAAGAAAAACTCAATCAAGAGGCATCAGAGAAGAAATCAAGCATCTCAGATGTGGCCTTATCTAACAGATTGCAAAAAATGGAAGAACGAATATCGGGACTTGAAGATACAATTGCAGAACTGGAAACAACCATCCAGCAAAATGCTAAATCTGAAAAGTTCCTGACACAGAGCATTCATGAAATAAAGGACAACATGAAAATATGAAACTTGAGAATAATAGAGATAGAGGAAAGAGAAGGCATTGAACTCCCCAGTCCAGAAAATATCTTTAATCGAATAATAGAAGAAAATTTCCCGAATTTGAAGAAGGAGAAGCATACGAGCATACAAGAGGCCTACAGAACACCAAATAGAATAGACTTGAAAAGAAAATCTTCCCACCACATAATAATAACAACACAAAATGTACAGAACAAGGAAAAATATTAAAAGCGGCAAGAAAAAAAGGCCGAGTGTCATATGAAGCAAAACTATCAGAATGACTCCTGACTTCTCAGCAGAGACCATGAAAGCCAGAAGTGCCTTGGCAGGGGTTCTGCAAACCCTAAGAGAACACAGAGACCAGGCAAGACTACTATATCCAGCAAAATTATCAATAACCATTGATGGAGAAGACAAGATATTCCATCACAAAAACAAATTCAAGCAGTACCTAGCCACAAATCCTGCTTTACAGAAGTTAATAGAAGGAAAACTCCACCCCAACTGGTCAAACTACAACCAAAACTACATAGGAAATAGGTAATTACACCATTGCAAAATCACAACTTCACAAAATGTTGATTGTTACAAATACCAAAAATGAAGGGACTTGCCAATCAATGGTCATTATTATCTCTCAACGTCAGTGGTCTCAGTTCTCCAATAAAAAGACACAGACTAACGGAGTGGATGCGTAAACACGACGCAACATTCTTCTGCATTCAAGAAACACATCTTAACCACAAGAACAGATATTGCCTCAGAGTAAAAGGTTGGGGGAAAATATTCCAAGCAAATGGTCACAAGAAACAAGCTGGGGTAGCCATTCTAATATCTAATAAAATATACTTTTAACCAAAATTAATCAAAAGAGATGAGGATGGACACTTTGTACTCGTCAAAGGTAAAGTCAACCAAGTAGACATCATGATTGTGAACATCTGTGCTCCTAATACAAGGGCTCCCACATTTGTAAAAGAGTTATTAACATAGCTTGCCCCACTCATCAATACCCACACATTAATAGTGGGAGACTTCAATAACCCACTTCCACTCAATGATAGGTCTTTGATTAAAAAACTAAGCCAAGAAGTAAACTCATTAACCAATGTCATGAATCAAAATGATCCAACACATATCTACAGAACATTCCAACCACACGCAAAGGAGTATACCTTTTTCTCAGCACCCCGTGGAACGTTCTCTAAAATTGATCACATAGTAGGTCACGAAGCAAACCTCAAGAGATACAAGAAGATTGAAATAATACCTTGTATCTCATCAGATCACCATGGTCTAAGGCTGGACTTCAACAACAACAGAAATAACAAAAAGCATACTAACACGTTGAAACTAAACAACTTTCTACTTAATGACACATGGGTCACAGAAGAAATAAGGGAAGAAATAAAAGACTTCCTGAAATCAATGAAAGTGATGGAATAACATACCCAAATTTGTAGAACACATTGAAAGCAGTTCTAAGAGGAAAATTCATAGCACTAAGTGCCTTTAAAAAGAAAATGGAATCATCTCACATAAACAACTTAACAACACATCTGGAAGGTCTAGAAAAAAAAGAAGGAGAAACATACCAGAGGAGTAGATGCCTTGAAATAATCAAACTCAGGGCTGAAATCAATAAATTAGAAACAAAGAGAACAATCCAAAGAATCAACAAAATCAAGAGCTGGTTCTTGGAGAAAATTAACAAGATAGAGAAACCGTTAACCAATCTAACTGAAAGACAGAGAAACACTATCCAAATTAACAAAATCAGAAATGAAAAGGGAGACATAACAACAGACACCGAAGAAATACAAAAAATCGTAAGATGCTACTTCAAAGGCATTTATGCCACAAATATGAAAATTTAAACGAAATGGACAAATTTCTCGACCGATTCCATTTACCAAATTTGAACCAAGACCAGATAAACAAATTAAATAGCCCTTTTTCGCCTAAAGAAATAGAAGCAACCATTGATTGTCTCCCAACCAAAAAAAAAAAAAAAAGCCGAGGGCCAGATGGTTTCAGCATAGAATTCTACGAGACCTTCAAAGAGGAGCTAATACCGATACTATTCAAGCTATACTGAATGAGAGAAATGGATGGAACATTACCAAATTCCTTCTATGAGGCCACAGTCACATTGATACCTAAACCTCACAAAGACCCAACAAAAAAGAGAATTTCAGACCAATTTCTCTTATGAACATTGATGCAAAAATACTCAACAAAATACTCGCAAAGCGAATACAACAGCATATCAAAGTCATCCTTCACCATGACCAGGTAGGATTCATACCAGGCATGCAGAGATGGTTTAACATACAGACGTCCATCAATGTAATCCATCATATAAACAAACTGAAACAGAAAAACCTCATGATCATCTCTTTAGATGCAGAAAAAGCATTTGACAAAATCCAACACCCATTTATGTTTGAAGTTCTGGAGAGATCGGGAATACAAGGCACTTTTCTAAACATAATACAGGCAAATCAACAGCCAACATTAAATTAAATGGAGAGATAACTCAAGGAAGTCCCTCTAAAATCTGGAACCAGACAAGGCTGCCCAATTTCCCCATATCTCTTCAATATATTTCTTGAAGTTCTAGCCAAAGCAATAAGACATCAAAAGGAGATCAACGGGATCCAAATGGGAAAGGAAGGAGTCAAATTACCCCTATTTGCAGATGATATGATAGTGTATATAAGTGACCCCCAAAATCCACCAAAGAACTCCTACAGCTGATAAACACCTTCAGCAAATTGGCAGGATACAAAATAAACTCAAAATAGTCAGTAGCTTCCCTGTAAACAAATGACAAACAGGCAGAGGAAGAAATTAGGAAAACGACTCCCTTCAAGATAGCCACAAACAATATAAAATATCTAGGAGTAACTATAACCAAGCAAGTGAAGGACTTATTCGAAAAAAAACTTCAAACCTCTGAAGAAAGAGATTGAAGATGACATCAGAAGATGGAGGTCCTTACCTTGTTCATGGATCGGGAGAATCAACATAGTAAAAATGGCCATCTTACCAAAAGCAACTTACAGATTCAACGCAATCCCTATCAAGATACCTACAAAGTATTTTGAAGATTTTGAAAGATCAATTCTCAAATTCATATGGAGAAACAAAAAACCCTGAATAGCAAAAACAATCCATTAAAATAAAAGATCCTCTGGAGGAATCTCCATACCTGATCTCAAACTGTACTATAGAGCAACAGTAATTAAAACAGCATGGTACTGGCAAAGCAATAGGCTGGTAGATCAATGGAATCGAATCGAAGACCCAGAGATGAATCCATACACATTTGCTCACTTTATTTTTGACAAAGAAGCCAAATCTATTCAATGGAAAAACGAAAGCATCTTCAACAAATGGTGCTGGTCTACCTGGATGTCTACATGTAGAAAAATGCAATTAGACCCTTATTTGTTACCATGCACAAAACTGAAATCCAAGTGGATTAAAGACCTCAACTTAAAACCAGAGACAGTAATTCAGTTAGAGGAAAAAGTGGGGAAGAGCCTGGGACACATAGGTACAGGAAAGAACTTCCAGAACAGTACACCAAAAGCCCAGGCCTTAATGTTAACAATTAATAAATGGGACCTCATGAGGCTGAGAAGCTTCTGTAAAGCTGGAGACACTGTCAAGGGAACAAAGCGACAGCCTACAGACTGGGAAAAGATCTTCCCCAACTCTTCTTCTGACAAAGGTTTAATATCCAAAATATATAAAGAACTCAACAAATTAAACACCACAAAACCAAACAACCCAATTGCAAAATGGGGCTTGGAACTTAACAGAGAATTCTCAACAGAGGAATATCAAATGGTCAAGAAACACTTAGAGAAATTCTCGTCCTCGTTAGTCATCAGAGAAATGCAAATCAAAACGACACTGAGATTCCATCTTACACCCATCAGAATGGCTAAGATCAAAAACTCAAGCGACACCACATGCTGGTGAGGATGTTGGTAGAGAGGAACACTCCTTCATTGTGGGTGGGATTGCAACCTAGTACAACCACTTTGGAAATCTATCTGGCGCTTTCTCAGAAAAATGGGAATAGGGCTTCCTCAAGACCCAGCTATCCCACTCCTGGGAATATACCCAGAAAATGCCCTACCATACAACAGGGACATATGCTCAACCATGTTCATAGCTGCTTTATACATAATAGCCAGAACATGGAAACAGCCTAAGTGTCCCTCAGTAGAAGAATGGACTAAGAAACTGTGGTACATTCACACTATGGAATACTACTCAGCTATTAAAAACAAGGAATTCCAGAAATTTGTGGACAAATGGATTGATCTAGAAATTATCATAATGTGTGAGTTAACCCAGAAGCAAAAAGAGACAAACCATTTATATGCACCTATATCAAAACACTAGTCCAAGGGATACGTACCATGAAAAATTTACTTAACAGGAAAGAGGGTCAGAGGAGAGGTCATCCTATTGAGACTTTAGGCAAGAGTAGCATGGAAGAATGGGGAAATAGCAGTAACCACAGGGTTTTGGAAACCTACAAGAAGAACTTTATGACAGGCAGATGCGAGTCCTGGTGTCTTCCTCAAACTAAGGCACTAGCCAAGGATAATATAGGCAGTAAACTTCAAACCCCTACCAAGACATAGCCAACAAACATGATATTCTCCAACATTGAGTGGAGAGTGAGTTATGACTCTCACACGAACTGTGGTGCCCCTTTTCTGACAATGTCCCCTGGATGGGGAGGCCTGACGGCACTCAGAGGAGGGATAGCAAGTTACCAAGAAGAGACTCGATATCCTAAGAGCATATATAGGAGGAGGAGGTCTCCCTCAATCACAGACATAGCAGAGGGGAGAAGGGGGGAAGTGGGAGGGAGGGAAGAATGGGAGGAAACAGGGGAAGGGCTAATAATCGAGATGTATACGAATAAATTTTTTAAAAAGTCTGTAACAGTGACTCGGGGTGCGCCTCCTCCCTCCCTCCCGTGTCAAGGCCCCCTGACGCGCGTCAGCAGTAAACCTTGTGCCTTTGCATCAAACAAACAAACAAAAACAAAACAAAACAAAAACAAATACTGCAAATAAAGTATTAATTAGAACAGATAATGTCAAACAAAATTGTTGCAACTATCACAAAAGAAGGGCAACATACTCTTCACTGTGACACTCAATTAACAATATGGACACCAATCATTATCCTAAATACATGAACAAATTAATGACCAAAATGAGCAACTACAGAACTTATTTCAGTTATTACTCTGAATGCAAGATTTATCAATGATTTTAAAATCAAAGTGAATATTAATAAGAACACAAGAGAAAACATGATAAAAATTTTAGTGTATCATGTAAAATCCATGCCCTGTACATGAAAAAAAAAGAGTTTCAAACTTTTCAAAAACATTAAGTAATTTTCACTAAGACTAACAAGATCTTTAGACACCAACGGATTCTTAACAAGTTAAACATCTTTATGTCCCTAAAATCAAATTTTAATCCACAGTACTATATATATATATATATATATATATATATATATATATATATATATTAAATTAAAATATGAAGTTCCAGAGTTGACATTTGAACAGTCAAGCATAACTTAAAATGAATTTGTATTGAAATGAAAATTCATTACATTTACCATTGATTCTTCCCTCAAGCATCACTCAGGGAACATTCTATGGTCTCTACTCTCATTCTCATGTTAAAAACATGTTTCACGTAGAATTTGTTTCTATATCTTCATGTTTGGGTTGTGTGTGTGTGTGTGTGTGTGTGTGTGTGTGTGTGTTTGTGTGTGTGCAGATATATGGATATGTGTACTTACAAGTACATAAAAAGTCCTCAGTATGTGTTCTTCTTTTTTATCATTGTATATTGTTTCATATATATGAACACTATTCTTTAGAAAATCCAGACTGCTGATGAAATGTAATATAATGGGAGAAATGTGGAGTAGTTTCTCAACTAGAAGGGAACAAAAGTTAAATATAAAAGAAGAAATATTTTTGACAAATATTTAAAAATAGCACTCAAAGATGTTGCTACAAGGCATGCATGGTGTGTGAGTAGCAGGGACAGAGAGAGAGTGGACCAAGTGTGTAGCCAAGTTGTGGACTCTGAAAAAGCCTTGCTTGTATTTCCTGGATAAGAGGAGGCATCCTAGTAACTATGGGCACATCAACCAAGCCCCATATGGCTGACACCCAGTTTCAAGAGGCACACTGTCCCAGCTTTTAGTCACCCAGTACCTTCCAGCCTACCCAAACCTCGGTTACAAAAACACATGGCTGCAGCTAGCAAAAACATTTTCTGGGAAGCAGGAACACGGTTTGAGCATCTGGTCTGCAGTTCTAATTTTCTTAATGTTATTATCTGCTGGACGATAGGAGTAGACAGGGCATCGTTCCAAAATGGAGGCCTCCAGCAAGCATAGCGTCAGAGAATCAGGCCTCCGTGAGTGCAGAGCATGCAGTTGGCTGCTCAGTGGAGCCTACCCCAAAATGCCAGCAATCTCTCATGTCCCCTAGAGAAACAATGGTATCCGAGTTGCAAGAAGAAACAGTTCAGTGCTCTGGCCTTCTGAATACTCCTGGAATTCTGAGAAACACACCAGCCTATTTCTCACAGTACTAATAGCCATCTTGAAGAGACCTGCCAGATCTGAGAACCACACATGTCAGACCCATATCCCAATCACCTGACTATAGATCTAACTGGGACACAGCCTGATGTGAAACAATACAGCTGTTGGAGGAGATACAGATCCCAGCATAGGACCAATGGCTCTTCCTGCATGCTCTAGAAGTCAAGTGATTTCCAGGAACAATCAGCCAAAGCATGGAACAACCAGATGGCTAAAGGGCAGCAAAGTCTATGGCAATATGGCACCAACACATTCCAACTACCCTAATAAAACATGCCCTGGACATACAAACACAACTGAAACTCAGGAAAATGGCCTTAAATTTATGAATACAATAGAATCCTTTTAAAAAGGTATAAATAAACCCATACAAGAAATATAGGAAAACATGATAAAACATGTGAAGGACATTAATAAAATGGTTCAAACCCTGAAAAGGAAAATAGACTAAATAAAATAAACACAAACTGATGAAAAAAATGGAATTGGGAAACTTAAAATTAGAACAGAAAATGCAGAGGTAAGCATCACCAACAAAATATGAGAGGTGGAGGAAATAATCTCAGGCACAGAAGACACAATTGAAGAAATAGATATACCTGTCAAAGAAAATATTAAATTGAAAAAAGTTCCTTACCCAAAACATCCAACAAATCAAGGACATGAGGAAAAGACAAAACCTAAGTTTAAGTATATTAGGGATAGACAAAAAAGAAGATGACAAGCTCCAAGACCAGAAAATATTTTTAACAAAATTGAAAAAGAAATTTTCTCCAACCTAAACAGAGAGATACATTGTAACATACAAAAGGCTTACAACGGAAAATATATATTCGACCAGAAAAGAAATTCCTCTTGACACATATTAGTCAAATCCTGCTTTGAGAAGGGGAAATAGGTACAATTTGTCAACCAAGCTAGAACCCATTTGTGGTACTAGATATATGGAGAGGGGAAAATAAGGGTATATATATATAAACATTGGATATATTATTCATATATTATGCCAAATCTTTGGGAGAAGTTACTAGCACAACCCCAATTCCACGTTTAAATCCATTTTAGCTTCTATTCTTTCTTCTCTCTCTTTCTATCCCTCTCTATGTCTCTCTCTCTCTCTCTCTCTCTCTCTCTCTCTCTCTCTCTCACTCTCTCTCTCTCTGTGTATGTGTGATATATATATATAAATATATATATTAAAGAAAAAAATTATATATAGAGAGAAAGGGAGGGAGATATCATGACATTGAGTTAATGAAGAAAGACCTGCTAGTTTGGAAAATGTGAAAGAAAGAAAAACTAAGTGCAAAATATATGATATAAAATCCATTTAAAGGCATAAGTAATGGAAACCGCCAAATAATTAATCATTCATGTAAAACAAAAATATTTTCAGTATTTTCATCAATTAGAACACAAAACAATATACTAGTTTGTCAAATGTCTATAGTATAATGCATTTCAGATCAACACTAATAAGGTAAAAATGTTAAAGATCATATAAGATCCACGCTGTACTATACATTTCGTACTTTGTTCTAAAAGAATTTCTTAGGCTGAAGATGTTGTCTAAACAGTCTTAAGGTCTAGAATGCTCCTTCGTTTAGAGTCCTCACCGGCTGTGTCATTTTATTTCATCTTACCTGGTTGTTTTTCTTCAATCTCCTCTTTATCATCAATCCAGGGTTCTTTGTTTTGTTCAAGACATGTTAATACCTCTGCTTTTGCAACAGAAATGCCTGTGAATTCAAAAAGAAATAGAGACACACCATTCTATGTAGCTGTGTACTAGCACAGGATTGTGCCAAATAGGGTAGATAGAAAAGAATAAGTATACATGAATGACTTACTAGTTCTCAATTCTTTTCAATACATTTTAGGCTCTTCATAACTCAATATTTGAAAATTCTGTATTTAATTTTCTTTAAAATGACATTTAAATGAAAAATTTAAGTAAAATAATAGTAAAAACATGATAACTATGGGATTCAATGTGGATTCACGTATAAGTGCTACTGGCTACCAGCACAAAAGTTATGAAAGGTTGAATTATTATTAGGCTAAATGTAAACACGAGGTGAAGGGATGTAGGAAGTTAGCTATATATAAGACAGTAATCAATACCTGTAAAAACTTATGAGATAAACTAAGCAGTGGAAGTCAAGTCAGAATATCAGCTAGTAGAAGCTTTAGACATCCCTAAGATGAAGTACCAAGCATGG
>CAJRSG010009225.1:0-13634 GCA_907169655.1 Acomys percivali
ATTTGGTACTAGGCTAAAATTAAAAAGCATAAAGAACTAAATAATGGAGAGAAATGAAACAATGCAAATAAAAATGAAATATGCTTTTAAATAGGGAAATCTCAAAACCTAAAATATAAGTGACTTCAAAACACTTGAAGAAACATTTTGAATCACCATAGAGATGAATATCAGAACTTCTTTGAGATTTTTATTTTATACCATTCATAACTCCCTATATCAATAAAATGATGTCAGCTAATGCTGGCAAACATATAGACTTATAGGGTGCCATTACAGAAAAATATGAGACAGTTTCTCAGGAATCTAGGAGTATATCTACCCCAGGATACAACTATACCACTGTTCACCCTACAACCAAAGGACTTTATGTCTAAGTAAGGACACTTGTTGAACCATGTTTACTTCTGCTCCATTGATATTAGCCAGAAGTTAGAAACAGCCTAGATACTTATCAACAACAATAACAACAACAACAACAACAGCAACAACAACAACAACAAACAGTTAAGTAAAAGAGGGCACACTAACACAACAGAACATTATTCCAATGTTTAAAAATAAAATAATGAAATTCACAAAAAATGGATGGAACTCAAAATTCATTTAGAATGAGATAATTCAGGATCAAAAAGACAAATATGTTCATACACACTCTTCTCTGGATGTTATCTTTTTTAGTCTTCCATTGCCAGGATAAAATCATTATGTCCAGAGATGTTAGGAGCTAGGAGGAAGGAAGTTTCTTCCTAGGAATGGGAAATGAGTAAATAATTTTAGGTATATGGGTTAGTTTCCGGAATGGGAGCATCAGACTGAGTGGAGGGAAGAGGTAGGGAAGAGAAGTTATATGAAGGGACAGATTGCTAAACTTTAAGTCCATATGAGGGATGATTCAGAATCCTAACACAGTTGAAGCATTTCTTTTTTATTAAAATACATTGATTAAGTTATTTTTTATTTATCTTATTCACAGCTTCTCCTCCCACTTCTCCTCTCAGTTTCTACCTCTCCCTTCCTTTCCCTCTCCATCCAGCACTCCTCCACTTCTCCAGGGAAAAGGAGGCCTCTGTGAATATCAACCAGGCTTGGTTGCAGTGGGACCAGGCACATCTTCTTCTATTGAGGCTAGACAAGGCCAAGGCATCATGGATGCATAAATGCGAACCATACAAGAAACACACCTCAGCCACAAAGATAGTCATCCTCTGAGAGTTCAGGGCTGGAAAAAGTTTTCCAAGAAAATGGATGAAAGGAACAAACTGGGGTAGACATCTAATAATGAACAAAATTGACTTTTGACCAAAATTAATGAAAAGAGTTGGGTAAGGTCACTTCATAATGATCAAAGGAAAATTCTACCAAGATGACATCTCAATTTTGAACATATTTGCCTCAACTGCAAAGGAACCCACATTTGTAAAGGAACCATCGATAAAGCTTAAACCACACACTGATCCTAACACATTATTAGGGAGAGACTTCAACAACACAAAATTGCCAAAGACAGGTCAACAAAATAGAAACTAAACAGAAAAATATGACAGTAACAGATGTCGTGAATCAAATGGACCTAACCTATACCTACAGAACCTTCACCCAACAAAACGAATATAACTTCTTCTCAGCTTCCTATTGAACCTTCTCCAAAATTGACCATATAATCAGTCTCAAAGCAAGCCTCAACAGGTACAAGAGAATTGAAATAATCTCTTATATCTTATCAAACGACCATCGACTAAAGCTGGACCTCAACAAGAACAGAAATAACAAAGAGCCTACAGTTGTGTGGAAACTGAACAACTCTCTACTCAATAACTACTGGGCCAAAGAAGAAATAAAGAAATTACATACTTGCTAAAATTCAATGGAAATGAAGACATAACCTACCCAAAATTACATAAGCAGTGCTAATAAAAGTTCATAGCACTAAGAGCCTCCATAAAGAAATGGAGATTTCTCAATCTTCCAATCTAAGAGTACACCTAAGAGCTCTAGAATGAAAGGAATCAGAGATTCACAGGAGGAGTAGATGGCTAGAAATAATCAAACTCTGAGTGGATATCAACAAATTAGAAACATAGAGAGCAATTCAGAAGAGGTGGTTCTTTGAGAAAATCAACAAGATAGACAAACTCTCTGCCAACTTAGCAATAGGCAGATGGACACTTTCCAAAAATAAAAAATAAAAGAAAGGGGAGACATAAGAACAGACAGGAAGGAATCCAAAGGATCATTAGGTCTTACTTCAAAAGCCTATATGCCACAAAATTTGAAATTTAAATGAAATGGACAATTATTTGATATATTCCTCTTACCCCAGTTGACCTGTATCCAAGTAAACAAATGAAATAATCTTATATACCCTAAGAAGATAAAAGCATTCATCAAAATCTCCCTCCTCCTCCTCAACAAAAAAAAACCAAAAAGCCCAGGGCCAAGGGCAAGATGGATTCAGTGAGCTATTCTACCAGACATTCATAGAAGAGCTAGTACATATACTCTTTAAACTGTTACAGAAAATAGAAACAGAAGGAACATTACCAAACTCATACTAAGACCACAGTAACCTTAATACATAATCTACCCAAGGACCCAACAAAGAAAGAGAATTTTAGACAAATTTCTTTTATGATATTGAGGCAAAAATAATGGATAAAATATTCACAACTCAAATCCAAATCCATATCAAAAATATCCACTATGGTAAGGAGGCTTCACCCTTGGCATGCAGAGGTGGAAAATATATAGAAATCCATCAATGTAATCTATCATAAAAACTGTAAGAAAAAAGTCTCACATGATCATCTCCTTAGATGATGAAAAAGTATTTAACAAAATCCAAGTTCATGTTATAAGTCTTGGAGATATCAGGGATACAATGCACATACCTCGTGGGTGGGTTTTTATTCTTTTTGTTATAGAGATAGCACGAGAGATGTGAATTCTCTAGTATGAGATTGCTAAACTACCCCTCTCTGCAGCCCTCTGTCTTTCTTTCAATTCATGTATTTACTTTTTTAAAAGCAATTTCTGTTCACATTTGCTAAGAACTTTTTATATTTATTCCCTTTACCTCTTGATGTCTCTATGTCCCTAATCTCTATATGATCCCATCCTCCCTCCCTCACGCCCATATCCCTGCTATTTACAAAAAAAGTTGAGTTCCCCAAACTCACCACAGCTTAAGAAGTTGCATCAGGATTGAGCACATTCTCTTCCCCTGAGGCTAGGCAAGGAAGCCATGCCAGGGCTTCCTGATCAGAAATAGACAACAGAATCCATGACACAAGCAGCCTCTGCTCTCCTTACTAGGGGACCCACATGAAGACTAAATTGCCCATCTGTTACATATGTGTTGGTTGCCCAAATCAAGTCGAAGCATGGTTATTGTTTGTTGCTTCAGTCTTCACAATCCCCCTGAGCCCAGGGTATTTGACTTTGTTGGTCTTCTTTTCCCCTCCAGGTCCTTCTATCCTCCCAACCCCTTCCACAAGGATCCCTGTGGTCTGTTGAGGCCTTTGATCCAGTTGAAATTGGGTTTTGTGCAGGGTAATAATTTTGGAAGTATTTGCAGTTTCTGCATGTAGACATTCAGTTAGTACAAGTACAATTTGTTGAAGATTTTTTGCTCCCATTTTATGGAATTGGATTCTTTGTTAAAGTCAAATGTCCATTGGTATGTGTGTTTATTTCTGGGTCATTAATTTGATTCCATATATTAACCAGTTTGTTTCTATGCCAGTACAATTCAGTTTTTATTAGTATTGCTCTGTAGTCAAGCTTGAAATCAGGAATAGAGATACCGGCAGAAGTTCTTTTATTGTATAGGACATTTTAAAAATCAAATCTTGGGGGGATCCAAGATGGTGGCGAGCAGTGTGGACTGTGTTTGGAAGCCCCAGTGAACAATTCAAGGAATTGCACAGATTTCTGAGCCAGGAACACCTAGGTCCTGACACCACAGCAACAGGAGTTCTCCACGGTTCGGAGGGACTGGGGTGCGGAGGACCTTCATGTCCTTGCACATGGGGGGAGCACAGATTTTTTCGGATTGGAGCAGCAACGGCACAGGCAACCACAGCAGCGGTGGCACCATTGGCACCAGCGACAGGGGCTGAGGTTTGCAGCTCAGAGCCTTCTGGTGGAGGTGATTTGTGTGGTGGCTGGTGGGAGTTGCTGCAGGAGAGGGGACTCTGGACAGGATTTGGGTATCGTGGTGCCTTGTGACCCAAACTGGACTCGGCAGGCAGTTGAGCCCCAGAGTCCTGTGTACATCTCAGTGTTCAGTGCTGTGGAGATGCTGGTTCAGTGCAGCAAGCAATTCTGCCCAAGGCACCAGCTCTGTTCAGCCACAGCTCCCCTGGTGAGACGCAGCTGGGTGGAGCATTCAGGTCCACCCTAGGCATCAGCTCAGCACAGCCAGAGATTTCCAGCTGTGATGCCGGCTGGGGGAAGCACTCAGGTCCACCCTAGATACCAGCTCAGCGCAGCCAGAGTTCTCCAGCTGTGATGCAGGCTGGGCGAAGCACTCAGGTCCACACTAGGTACCAGCCCAACACAGCCGCAGTTCTCCTGCTGTGACACAGGCTGGGCAGAGCGCTCAGTTCCATCGGAGGCACTACCTCACATCAACGAGCAGTTCTGCCCAAGACACTAGCTCAGCTCAGCGGGCAGTTCTGGGGCACTGACGCAGGCTGAGGTCAGCACACAGATTCAGCCCAGAGGCCCTAGCTAGACTTGCCAGGCAGATTAGGCCGAGAGACTCTTAGCTGAGCTCTGAGCGCTGAAGACTCTGGCTGCACTATCCATGCAGTATAAGCCCGGAGTCCCAGGTTGAATTCAGCATTCAGTGTGGGTCCATAGTCCCTGGCTGAGCTCGGTGCACAATTCTGCCCTGAAGACTCAGGTGGAGCTCAGCATGCAGTTTAGGACCAGAGTCCCTAACTGTGCTTGGTGGTCAGATTGGGCCCAGATACTCTAGCAGAGTTTTTTTGGCACAGTCCCGGCTCTAAGACTCTGGTTGGACACTGTGTGCAGTTTGAATCCAGAATTCCTGGCTGAGCTTGACGGATGGTTCGGGCCTGAGTCAATAACTGACCAGAGCATGCACTTTGGGCCAAAAGCCCCTAGCTGAGCTTGGTGCGCTGTCGCAGCCCAAAAATTCTGGCTGGACCCTGTGTGCGTTTTGGGCCCAGAGCCCCTAGCTGAGCTTGGCAGACGGTTCAGGCCCTGAGAATCTAGCTGAGATCGGAGGGTGATTCGGGCCCAGTGTCCCTGGCTGAACTTGGCAGGGAACCCAGAAGGCTGTGGATACCTTGGCCTGACCCAACGCTCATTCAGAGACCAAGAACTATTGCAGGACCCACAGCACAGGAGAGCTGAGGATCACTGGCTCTGAGAGTCCAAAAAGACAGGGCAAACCTGCTTCCATCCACACCAGTGAAGCATGAGAGCTTCCAGCCTACAGAAATCATGAGAAAACAAGTGAATCTATCATCAGTCTCCCTCCATCCAACTCTAGAAGCTACCCAACAAAAACAAAGAAGGCAAGATGTCTAATGGACAGCGTAAAAGCATATGCAAAAAAACCCTGGACAGAGATCCTGTAAACCCTAAGAGACCACAGATGCCAGGCCAGACGACATTACCCAGCAAAACTATCAATTACCATTGATGGAGAAAACAAAATATTCCATGACAATAACAAATTCAAACAGTACCTATCCACAAATCCAGCTTTACAGAAGGTACTAGAAGGAAAACTCCATCCCAAAGGGTCAAGCTACAACCAAAACGACTAAGGAAATAGATAACAATACCATGGCAAAAACACAACTACACAAATGCTTGATTGGAAACAACATCAAAATTAAGACTCTTAACAGTCAATGGTCGTTAATATCTCTCAACATCAATGGTCTCATTTCTCCAATAAAAAGACACAGACTAACTGAATGGGTGCCTAAACAAGATCCAACATTGTTCTGCACTCAAGAAACACATCTCACCCATAACGATAGTCATTACCTCAAGGTAAAATGTTGGAAAATATATTCAAAGCAAATGGTCACAAGAAGCAAGCAGGCATAGCAATTTTAATATCAAACAAAATAGACTTTCACCAAAATTAATCAAAAGGGATGAGGAAGGACACTTCATACTCATCAAAGGTAAAGTCAACCAAGATGACATCACAATTCTGAATATCTATGCTCCCAATACAAGGGCACCCACTTTTGTAAAAGGTCTGCTAAAAAAGCTTAAACCACACATGGATCCCCACACAATAATAGTGGGAGATTTCAACACCCCATTCTCACTGAAGTATAAGTCTTTGAAAGAGAACTAAGCTGAGAAATAACATCATTAAACAATGCTATGGGTCAAATGGATCTAACAGATATCAATAGAACCTTTCACTCAAACAAGAAAGAATATACCTTCTTCTCTGCACCGCATGGAACCTTCTCCAAAATTGATCACATCGTAGGTCACAAAGTAAGCCTCAACAGACAGAAGAGGATTGAATAATACCTTGTATCCTATCAGATCACCATGGTCTTAGGCTGCAATTCAACAACAACAGAAATAACAAAAAGCCTACACATATGTGGAAACTAAACAACTCTCTACTAAATGACACCTGGGTCACGGAAGAAATAAAGAAATCAAGGAGTTTCTGAAATTCAATGAAAATGAATAAACAACATACCCAATTTGTGGGATACATTGAAAGCAGTGTTAAGAGGAAAATTAATAACACTAAGTGCCTTTAAAAAGAAATTGGAAACATAGCACATAAATATCTTAATGACACAACTGGAAGCCCTAGAAAAAAAAGAAGCAGAAACACCCAAAAAAGAGTAGACATCTGGAAATAATCAAACTCAGGGCTGAAATTAACAAATTAGAAACTAAGAAAACAGTCCAAAGAATCAACAAAACCAAGAGCTGGTTCTTTGAGAAAATCAACAAGATAGACAGACCATTAGACAACCTAACTAAAAGGCAGAAAGACAGTATTGAAATCAGCAAAATTAGAAGTGAAAAGGGAGACATAACAATAGACACTGAAGAAATACAAAGAAGAATAAGATCCTACTTTGAAGGCATATATGCCACAAAATTTGAAAATCTAAGGGAAATGGATGACTTTCTTGATCAATTTCACTTGCCTAAGTTGAGTGAAGCACAGATAAACAAGCTAAATAGTCCCATTTCCCCTACAGAAATAGAAGCAATCATTGATAGTCTCCCAAGCAAAAAAAGCCCAGGGCCAGATGGTTTCAGTGCAGAATTCTACCAGACCTTCAAAGGCGAGCTAATACCGATACTCTTCAAGCTACTCCAAACCATAGAATTGGATGGAACATTACCAAATTCATTCTATGAGGCCATAGTCACGTTGATACCTAAGCCTCACAAAGATTCATCAAAGAAAGAGAATTTCAGAGCAATTTCTCTTATGAACATCGATGCAAAAATACTAAATAAAATTCTTGCAAAACGAATACAAGAACACATAAAGAATATCATTCATCATGACCAAGTAGGCTTCATTCCAGGCATGCAGGGATGGTTTAATATACAGAAATCCATCATTGTAATCAACCATATAAACAAACTGAAAATAAAAAACCACATGATCATCTCTTTAGATGCAGAGAAAGCATTTGATAAAATCCAACACCCATTCATGTTTAAAGTTTTAGAGAGATTGGGGATACAAGGCACCTTCCTCAACATAATAAAGGCTATATACAGCAAGCCTATAGGCAAAATCAAAGTAAATGGTGAGATACACAAGGAAATTCCTCTAAAATCGGGAACAAGGCAAGGCTGCCCACTCTCTCCATATCTCTTCAATATAGTACTCGAAGTTCTAGCCAGAGTAATAAGACAACAAAAGGAGATCAAGGCTATCCAAATGGGAAAGGAGGAAGTCACATTATTGCTATTTGCAGATGATATGATAGTGTACATAATTACCCTCAAATTTCCACCAGAGAACTCCTACAGCAGATAAACACTTTCAGCAAATTGGCTGGATACAAAATTAACTCAAAAAAGTCTGTAGCCTTCCCATACACAAATGACAAACAGGCAGAGGAAGAAATTAAGAAAACCATACCCTTCACATTAGTCGCAAGCAATATAAAATATTTAGGAGTTACTCTAACTTAGCAAGTGAAGGACCTGTTTGAAAAAAATTTCATAACTCTGACGAAAGAGACTGATGATGACATGACAAGATGGAAGGATCTTCCATCATGGATCGGGGAATTAACATAGTAAAAATGGCCATCCTACAAAAAGCAATCTACAGATTCAATGCAATCCCTATTAAAATACTTACACAATTTTTAAAAGACATTGAAAGTTCAATTCTGAACTTCATATGGAAAAACAAAAAACCCAGAATAGCTAAAATAATCTTGTACAATAAAAGGTGCTCCGGAGGAATCTCCATACCGGAACTCAAACTATAATATAACGCAATAGTAATTAAAACAGCATGGTACTGGCACAGCAACAGGCTGGTTGATCAGGGGAATCGAATCAAAGACCCAGATATGAATCCGCACACATATACTCACTTGATGTTTGACAAAGAAGCCAAATCCATTCAATGGAAAAAGGATAGCATCTTCAACAAATGGTGATGGTCTAACTGGATGTCTATGTGTGAAAAAATGCAACTGGACCCATATTTCACACCTTGCACCATACTCAAATCCAAGTGGATTAAAGACCTCAACATAAAACCAGAGACACTAAGTCACTGAGAAGAAAAAGTGGGAAGAGCCCGGAACATATTGGCATAGGAGACAACTTCCTGAACAGAACACCAACAGCCCAGGCCTTAATGTCAACAATTAATAAATGGGACCTCATGAGGCTGAGAAGCTTCTCTAAGGCTAGAGACACTGTAAAGAGAACAAAGCGACAGCCTACAGACTGGGAAAAGATCTTCACCAACCCTATATCTGACAAAAGTTTAATATCCAAAATATATAAAGAACTTAAGAAATCAAAAACCTCCAAACCAAATAACCCAATTGAGAATTAGGGCTTGGGACTAAACAGAGAATTCTCAACAGAGGAATATCAAATGGCTGAGAAACACTTAAGGAAATGCTCAACCTCCTTAGTCATCAGGGAAATGCAAATCAAAACAACTCTGAGATCCATCTTACACCCATCAGAATGACTAAGATCAAAATCTCAAGCAACACCACATGCTGGACAGGATGTGGAGAGAGAGGATCACTCCTTCATTGCTAGTGGGAATGCAAACTAGTACAGCCACTTTGGAAATCTATCTGGTGCTATCTAAGAAAACTGGGAATAAGGCTTCCTCAAGACCCAGCCATTCCACTCCTTGGAATATACCCAGAAGATGCACCAGCACACAACAAGAAACTTTGTTCAACCATGTTCATAGCAGCCTTATTCATAGTAGCCAGTCATGGAAACAGCCTAAGCGTCCCTCAGTAGAAGAATGGATAAAGAAACTGTGGTACATCTACACTATGGAATACTACTCTGCTATTAAAAACAAGGAATTCCCAAAATTTGTGGATAAATGGACTGAGCAAGAAATGATCATAATGAGTCAGTTAACCCAGAAGCAGAAAGACTCAAATGGTATATACTCACTTATATCTGCATACTAGCCCAAGGGGCGTGTCCCACGGAAGCCTTTACTTACCAGGAAACTGGTATAGAGGGGAGGACATCCTATTGGTACTCTAGATGAGAGAATCATGGGAGAATAGCAAAGCAGAAGGATCCAGTGGGTCCTAGAACCCTACAAGTAGAACATTATGATAGGCAGATTTGGGCCCAGGGGTCCCACTCAAATTAAGGCACCAGCCAAGGACTGTCTGTGACCTTCCTGGTGAGCAGGAATAAGACTCAAGACAACTAGGTTCCTTCTCAAGGCAGTTTACTCAGGAATGAATTTATAGCAGTTTAGCAAAGCAGAGAATGGCCCCCTCCCTAGGCGGGGCAGAGGCTTATATCCCAGCAAGAGCCAATCAGGTGGCGCCACGTGTGAACTCCTCATAGGTCAAAGAGACGGCGGAGCTAAATGGAGCTTGTTAGCCATATAAGGACTTGTTTACCAGAGAGAGCGCTCACCGCCGGGAGGGTGACTAGCGGAAGCCAGCGCCATCTTTAGGTGTGGCTACATCGCAGCTCTCGACAAAGGACAATACTGGGGATAAACTTTAAACCCCTACCCACATCTAGCCAATGGTCAGAACACCTTCCACACTGGAGTGGAGAGTGTGATATTACTTTCACACGTACTCTGGTGCCTCACATTTGACTATGTCTCCTGGACGGGAGACCTGGTGGCACTCAGAAGAAGGACAGCAGGTCACCAAGAAGAGACTTGATACCCTATGAGCATATACAGGGGGAGTTAATCCCCCTGAGGAACAGTCATAGGGGAGGGTAATAAGGGGAAGATGGGAGGGAGGGAAGAATGGGAGGATACAAGGGATGGGATAACCATTGAGATGTAACAAGAATAAATTAATAAAAATAATCAAATCTTACCTTTTTGTTGTTGTTCTGTACATATGAAGGTCAAAATTGTTCTTTTAAATTAAAATCTGTAGATAATTGTATTGATGTTTTGTTGGGAATTACAGTGAATCTGTAGATTGCTTTTGGTAAGATTACCATTTTTATATGTTAATCTTACTAATCCATGAACATGGGAGAACTTTCCATGATCTGATTCCTTCTTCAATTTCTTTCTTCAGAGAATTAAAATTCTTGTTATACACATCTTTCTTTTATGGTTAGAGTAACACCAATGTACTTTATATTATTTGTTTCTATTGTGAAGTGTGCTGTTTCTCTATTTTTTCTCAGATCTTTGGGATTTGGATATAGGAGGTCCACTGTATTTGTTAAGTTTAATTTTGAGTTCAGCCATGTCACTGAAGGTGTGTATCAGCTGCAGAAGTTCTCTGATGGAATTTTTGTGGCCACTTATGTGTACTATCATTTGTAAATAGAGATCCTTTTGTTTTTTTATTTTCCCATTTCTTTCCACTTGATTTATATAGTTATCTTATTGCTGTAGATAGGATTTCAGGTACTACATTGGAAAGTTATGGTGAGAGTGGGGAGCCTTGATTTATCTCTGATTTTAGTGGAATTGCTTTAAATTTCTCACCATGTAATTTGATGATGTTTCTAAACTTGCTGTATATTGCCATTATTGTACTTAGGCATGTTCCTTGTATCTCTGATCTATCTGAGACTTTTAACATGAAGGTGTGTTGGATTCTGTCAAATGATTTTCTGCATGTGTTCACTTGAAGGGACACACACACACACACATAAACCAATTTGTCATATTTATTGGTCACAGCTACACTAAAACATTGGATCTTTTAGCAGGTAATTCAGCCCCAGAGCTGTCATTCTCAAAGCCTTAGCAAATATACCCAAGACTCTGAAAATCATTAGTCATGATCTTCCATGAATAAGAGAATACTGAGCTTGGGGGAGCTAGATCCAGAGAGAAGAGGGTTGCCTCAGGCCCCACTCAACTTTTCTTACACTTAAAGATACATGGAAAAAGGAAAACACCACCCCTGCTAAGTCCTTACACTCAACCATACAGCCTATCTGTAATACATATTCTGAATTAGCAAGCAAAGTGAACCACAACTCATTTTTTAAAAATTCTAGTTACTTCTCAGATGGGCAAATATTTCATGTAGGTTGGAACTGATCTGTAGGTCTTGCATGCGTTGTGCAAGAAGGAGTGGGCTGCCTCCACGAAGCTCATGTGCTTGCTTTTTCCAATCCAGCATGTGACTGCTCCCAGCAATCCATGACAAAATGAATAAATTACTCAATGATAAAAAAATCTCTGGATCATGAGTGCAAAGAACTTTTTTCTCGAATAGCTGAGAATAATAATATGAATAAGGCCTGGAAAACCCAATTCACCAACCTTTGGTCAAACAGAAACTCAACTAATCATGTCAATTGTGATGTAACCTGAAGGTGTCTTTTTAATTCTGTCTTTGTGTTGCAGCAGAAGATCTAGTCTCTTAGATTGTAAGATATACTTATATTAGAAAGCATTGCCACACAAGTGTATTTCTTATAATTTGGTCAAAAGTATTATTAAATAATTTCATGCAACTCATTTATCACCTTATTTTATGTTCATATCTTTGGCCCATATTTCCTTATCTCCCAGTCTCAGTAACATGTCCTATATTCTCAAGTATTACCAGAACATTGATGCAGCATCAACTTTCACAGTCCATTGCATACATTGTGATCTCCCTTTTTCTATAAAATACTTGGTTTTGGATAGTGGGTGAGTAACAACCAGTAGGGAGACCTACGGTACTTCATAATCTCAAGGAAAATAATTCAGTATGAAGAATTTTTAGATCAGAATATTAATATTGCATATTCCTACAGCAGATACTCACTTTCTGTGAAAATCTGAATGTCATGTGCTGCATATGGATGAAATCTTATGGGAATGTGCAGGCATGAATCTCCTAAGCCAATTCTTTGCTCTAGATTTTACAAATATTTGTTGAATTAAAAATGTTAAGAACACTGCTGTCTCCTACTTGTGGAAACCAGAAATTGACCAGAATGCAGGGGAATCTTTTGTGTCTGGTTCTGACTTGAATGCAATTCTGCAGTGCACTGCAAAATCATCTGTTAAGTGTCTGTAACACCTTGATTCAAGGATTTGTCTCATACCTGCTGGAGAAGTTATTTTTAGCACCCAGATACTTCACACTGCTTGAAGAGAAGATCTCCACAAAGTGTTCTGGATGTGTAAATACGCCAAGAGTACATCCCTGAAGCAGAGATTTAGTGTTGAAAAATGTTTTTCAAATCACAGGTTGGTCATTACCTCCTGTTCAGAATAAGCAAATAGTCCACTCCCTTCTAATAGCAAGCCTTTGAGAAATTATAAATCATAGTGTTTACTAAAATATATGTTAAATAATTCATATTTGAGATTCAAGGAAAAAATCATATTTTTCATTTTCATGCCTGCTTTTAGGCAAAAACAGTCGCCTTTGTGTCTCAGAGAAAAACAACAAGCTTACACAAGGTGTAGCTGTCAATCAATCAGAATGCAGGTCAGTTGGGTTATGATGCATAGTTTAGATAAAAATTCACCCTTGCGGTTTAGCCTAGAGGCACCTTCCAATCAGCTTAAAGATCAACATTCCTATGTATCCTTTAACCAGTCATGTAGTGCCAAAGATTGGAAATGCCTGATTGTGGTTTTCCCTTTTAAGAGCCTTGGACCAGACCAGCTGGAGCTGCCATCTTCCCATTTAATAGAGGACTAAAGGTCTGAGCCCTGAGCTTGTTAAATAAAGTGACCCTGTGCAGTTTACATTGTATTCAATTCCTGGTGTTTCTTGGGGGGTGTCTTGCTATCCAGATATTACAATATGCTATGAGAGACAAACAGAAATGAAATTCAGAAGAACTATATCACCCTCTTCCATTTTCAACACAGAAAATAATCTTTAAAATTTCTCTAAACCTCTTCCTAGATTCAGCTTTCCTTTAGACCCTACCAATTCAGATTTTTGAGGCTTCAGGTGTCTTTG